>VYZW01000731.1:1299-37666 GCA_013401315.1 Balaeniceps rex
ATAGTTGCAGTATTCCAAAGGCTGTTAAAAAGTGTGTGCTTTGCGGTAAACAAAAGTATGGCTGGTCATGATTTTTATTCTGCATTGGGATTTCCACATATAACACGTGCCGCCTTCCACCCCACACACGTACCTTTCCCCCGGACCTCAGCACACAGTAGTACTGCTGGACAAATTAACACAATGGACATGACCTTTCCATTCAGACCAAACAAATGCCGATATTCAGATCACAGAATCATTTGGTTGAAAAAGACCTTTAAGATCATTGAGTCCAACCATACCTATCCACTAATAAACCATGACCCTAAGCACCTCATCTACCCATCTTCTAAATACCTCCAGGGATGGGGACTCGACCATTTCCCTGGGCAGCCTGTTCCAGTGCCTGATAACCCTTTCAGTGAAGAAGTTTTTCCTAATATCTAATCTAAACCTCCCCTGGCACAACTTGAGGCCATGATCACTTCTGGAACTCGTCTAAAGGAATTGCACCTACATTTTACGGGCTGTGTGTGGGCAAATTTGTCCTCTCTTAGGTAAATACAGCATTGTGTTCCAACTTTGGCTTTATTTTATGCCTAGGCATTATTGTGTGTGCCCCACACCTTAGTACCTCTCTCTCCAGTGAGATAAAAAAAGCCAAGCTATTTATTGTAAAAAGTACTTTCTTCCTACAGAAGAACACAGAATCATGACTCAGATCTTTTTGCCATTTTGAAATAGAAAACTTTCCTTTAAATAGAATTAGGCAATTAGTTCAGAACAGATCTAAAAAAGACAATGTTCAATGCATGGCTTACTGCAGAATACCATCTAACCTTTTACCTCCCCAGCTCCTATCATCTCTTCAGCATGGCTGTGGAAGGGGAGAAAATTTTAAGGAACATCAAGACCAGACAAAGACACTGATATTTTGAGATGCAACCGCTTTTCTTCTGAAATCATTTGAATGACAGCTTTGAGTTCATGTGGATTTACATAATTACAAATGCAACTAAGATTTAGTCCTGTTAATCTAAGTAGAAAGAATGTCCAAACATATCCTGTGAACTGCCAGCTGGGCTTGTTTAACTTGTATTTTATGAAAAGATGCTGAACACACTGAAATGACACTTGAAGGACACTGTGCTCTTGATTCTGGATTTAAAATCCAAGAGCAGCAAGCTAAGAATATGTTAAAGCAAACATGCTTATGAACTAGTTGAAAGTACAAGCTAAAGATGTGCCTATGAGACAGCACATGAAATCCTGCACATGTGGACTATTTGAGGATTAGCATTGATGCTGGAAAGAAGATGGCATACACGGAAATGAAAGCAACTTTGCTTTAAAACAGATGTTTGGAAGGTCTCTCCCTACCTGTTTATTTTAAAAAATGTATCATGAGAGCAACCAGCACACCACTCAGGTGAAAACAACAGGGGCATTCAAAACAAATAGTAACAAGAGATGGAATAGAGTATGAAAAGTTAATGGGTTTCACTGGGAGACATCTCTGTTTTCCAACTGATGGCACATATATATGTATAAACACTGCACCTATATATACACACAGAAGCCTCGTGCATTATTCTGAAAGCTGTTCAAAACAACCACAAAAAGAATAGCAACATTGCAAGTACCAAAAGCCTAGCACATCACAAATAAAACACAACTTAGAAAACATCATCTTCAGCTCTTTCCATATATTCTGAAATTGATTTTGAAACTTTCATGTTATTTGGAATCACATTCTCTCAGTGCTAGGACAAATGACCAGGACAGACTCAGAAAGTGCTCAGTCGTGAAATGCACATCAGTCCTTGGCCAAAATACTTTGGTTTTCATAGATCCTGTAAAAGTAATTAAGACATCTTACACTCAAATGGTTTACACACCATATCCCCGAAAACTCTATTTATCAAAACTGCCTTTTGCTCCTCTGTTGGAAAGGTACCATAGCAAAAAAAACTAAAGGACACGTACGCGTGTGTATGCAGAAAAACAAATCATATCCACAAAATTCTTGTAAGTACACATGGAAAATTGCAGTACTATGTAACAACATTAATTTTATTATGCACCTTTGACCAGCATTTTGTTTGCCCACTAATTCGGCTATTGGGATTACCTTTAACTTTCCAACTCCTGAAGTAACACTGAACTGCAGCCATTTGGTTCTTACATCAGATTCTGAAATTATTCTTCAGTCTCCCCTCACTTTTGGAGTTTCCATTAGGATAGCACCTGTCTATGATCCAGAGAGGAAAAGTTGTCCTAGCCAGCATTTCTTTCTTGTCAAGGTTGTTATGTTTTATGGTTCATTATTATTTGTATGACTGTCTTTCTAAAACCCAGATAAGTGTCTCATTCTGCTGGATACTTCATCAGTATCTTTCTAAAAAAAAGTTTATGAAGCAGAAGTAATTACAGGTGAAGAAAAAGTTCTGGAGGTATTGCAGGGAGGGCAGCAATGACCTATCCATACCCACATTAATCACGTGAACCTCATGTTTTGCTGTGAATTGGATGCTCACGGGAAGCTATTAGAAGGCTGCTGCTGGGGAGGGACTTGCAGACACTGTGATACCATCTGTGCTATTCTGTAACGCAGCATGTGTTGATTCAAATAGAGAGGGAACATTTCCCCAAAACCGCAACTGAAAGGGAGAAGTGGTTTTGTTTTTCTGGGGTAGCCAGGATAGGAGCAATCTAGTTCAACTACCTTCAACAAACTCTCTGAGTACTGATTACCAGAGGTATAAATGATAACATGAGCAGTGAAGAGCCTCGGCCTCTCAGTGGTCCACGAGAACAAGATGCTGCTGGGCTGCTGAAGGCCAAGAGCATCACAGGAGCAAGCCCCAGGCAGTTTTCATTCTACCTTGCTAGTTTAGGTACAAATCAGAGTATTACCATCGTTACAAGGAAAAAAGAGTCACATCGTGCAGTGTGAAGAAAATAATTATACTTGATACGCAGGAAAAATTCCATACTTTTAAAACTTTCTGTGAACTCGGGTCTTTATTTTAAGTTAATTTAAAAACCCAACCATAGTACAGGGAGCTCTGAACATTCCTAGATGACAGCCTTTCAATTACAAGAATATATTTACGAATGGCTACAACAGTGAGAGCATCCAACACAGTCCAAACACCATTTTCTTTATTTTAAACTAACTTTTCAGCAAATTTCAGTTCAGGAGACTCAAAAACCTGAAGAGTATCTTCACAATTGCAAGTAACTACCATGCCAAAACTTTAAGCATCATCTTTTTAAGCCCATAGAATAAAGTATAGGAGACAAAAAAAAACCACTAATAATCTACTTCAGGATCAGAACACAGACCAGAAGGGCAGCTGCATTGCTATTTGGCCACTTTGAGACAAAAAATTATTAACAAGGGGGAAAAAAAACCACAAACAGTCACATAGAAAAGCAACCAGAAGCTCAAAACTGCATGACTCTATCCTTCCCAAAACCTCCTGAAACCTGGGGAACATTTGAGTCCAAATCTGTACTAAAATTTCAGAGTCCAGCTTGATTCTAATCCATATATATCACATTTACAGCACCAAAAGTGCTTGGCAAAAACATAGGCAACTACATAAGCAACTTTACCATCTAAATTAAATTATGAACACGGTTACATTGAAATAAAGTAAGGGCAAGAAAAGGACAGGAAAAGTTGACAATTAAAGCAGTGTAAGGAAAGTTTCCCATTCCGGAAAATATAGACAACACAGGCTCACAGCTCTTTTGATCTTTAAACTACTATTTAAAAGGAAATGCTGAATTACAAGTGTATTAAGTGTCTGAGTCTCTAATTTCACATGGAAACAGTCCATAAGAAAAACCAAGATATGAATCAAAGTAGCTCAGAAGTTTTGAGGAAAGAACTACAGAGTGAAATGTAACTGTGCAATGTTATCATTTATTGAATTTACACGTTAAAAACCTATTTGTTCTAACTGGGAATTGATTTGTACTAGAGCTGTCATACATGCCAAAATGCACTCTATATATTCTTTTACAATAGGCATAAAATGGGAGGTACCAGTGAGAACAACACACAAAAAAAAGCTAACATCTAGCTTTCCAATTCCATGCTTAGCTTGCAAGGCTGATTTGGCAAAACCAAGTTTTTGCTCACAAATGAAGTAGGTTTTATCTAGAAATCATTAAACACAACCCTACAATGCAAATTATCCAGAGTCACTGCTAGCAGTGGAACAAGAAATGCATTTTGAGACAGCGCAAAGCATTGCAGGTATTTTATTGACTTATTTCTGAACTGGCAGAAGCACACATTTTGACTATTCCAATGTTTAATGCTGCCAAAAGGACAGATCATAGCTTGCCATAAGACTGGCCCGAAACAGCAAAAAGCACTGTCTACATGAGGACTCCATCTCCTCACCATCCCTTGACACAAATCATATATGTTGCAGGGAAGAAAGAGAGGAGAGAAGGGAAAAAGCAAAGAGAAGCAGGCATCATGGGGTGGTTATACTCCAACTTAGGAAGTCAAAGGCTTGGATGGATCCTTAATTTCACCCACCCTCAAACACAATCAACATATGCCACTACATATTAAACCACAGAAGCTTATCACTCAGCATGAGGGACAGAACCTGAGGTATTTTTGTGACATCTGAAATTGTAGGCTCGCTCCCTGGGGGGCTTGGGGACAATTCAAACTACACTTGGCAAGGCTGCAAACTGACGATTAACTCTACAATAGAGCTGCTCAAAATGTCCATGAATTAATGGATAAACCCTTCTAGCAAGTTCACTGCAACTTGAAGCGTTTCAATCAAACTTACGGTCACTACTGCAGGCTAGAGATTTCAGTTCATGTTTAAATAGGTTTTAATGTTCAAACCAAGCAGGAGTCTAAGCAATTACACTGAACTGCTCTGGAGTAGAGCCAACATGGCCCAGAAGGTTGCACTGCAAGACACCCCCATTACAGTGTGACATTAGCCAAGGCACCATCTGCCTCTCCAAGTACAAGCGAAGGCTCTGTAAGTGCCAAAGGCTGCCAGCACATCTCACACCTTGTTTACCTGACAGCCGTCAGATGGAACTGAATAGCTACAAAACCAGTAGTAAGCAGGTACTACAGATATGCAGGCAAACAATTTAACCACTTGGCAGAGATCTTCAAAACAAGCAGGAACAGAGGAAATACCAGCGCAAGCTCCAACCCAGAACCTTCTCATGATTCAGTACTTAGAGGGAGGCAGAAAACCTGAACACAAAGACCGTTTGCTCTATTTCTGTAACAGAGAGACATAAACAAAATGTCAAACAATAAGAGAGGAAACTGGATATTTGTGGCTCGGCCGCTAGAACAAAGCATGAAAGCTTAACTTTCAGCTCCATCTCCACAGAGGAAGTTCCCTGAAGGATAAAAGAACAGCTTAACAAAGTGAGATGCTGAACCCAGCAGCCCCACTTTGTCACTCTCATCCTTGCAGCTCACAGAAAAGTAGGGACTTCCGCGCCAGCCCTTGGCATGGCGACCGGGAACCGAGCGCAGAGGAGTCGGGCAGGCTGAGGACAAAAGTGGGAGCCTTTCAAGGCAGCAGCCAGCTCCGCAGAAACAAAGCAGCTGGCAGGAGACAGTGACATGGAAGAAGCTCGTGACTGTCTGCTGAGCCGAATGGCAACAGTCTCATCATAAACTGCAAAAGATAAGGAGCGGGACAGTTGTACACCAAGGCGAAGAAAACACTCCTGTTACTGCTTTCGACAGCCCTATTAATTCTCAGAAGTGCTCCCGACAAGACGTCTATTCAATTTTCACTCCATGTGTTCCATCTAATGGGAGCTGTATTATGTTTCACACTGAGGGTAATTACCTCTTGAAAATTTTGTGTACAAGGGGGGTAAAGGCTTTAATTTTCTGCAGGTGTCTTGGACACATTCCTTAACAAATGCTGTGACCTAAAATGAGGTGCGCATTCCTGTTTTACAGGGCTGCTGTCAAATTAGGATGGTTTATATTTGCGGGCCAAATTGAAGCCATTTATCCCATCCATTAAATGGAGACATATATAATACATTCTACCATCACCACAACATAAACAATAACTGTTCCAGTAAAACTGAATCAATACCAAAAACCTTCTATTGCTAGTTACCAGAATGCTTGTAAATATTAATGGCTCAGAATTTTACAGCACGAGAACAGGAGGCTGCTTCCTCATCGCTTACTATGAGGCGTTCTTGCAAAAATTCCTGAAAAAGTTTCAGTGCATCATGAATTATTGAAGAGTTGTTTAAAAAAATAAGTATGTTGTGTTCTTACACATTTCTCATTTTACTAATTACAGATTGAAAAGCCCATCTGAATGAAAAGTATACATTTATCATGCTTTATTGAAAGACAGCAATGTTCGTATGCGTGCAAATCGGCCAGCCTGAAGCTACACTATCTCAAACATACGTAACATCCAGAACATTGATCAGGCTGGCATCAACTTAGCCAGCAGAAAACACTACAAACTTCACCAGCCCCTTGACATACTAACTTTCACATGAATCGGGACAGCAAAACCTTGATGTCCTTCTTGTGTTTTTAACTATAATAGTCGCTTGTAAAAATTATACAAAAAAATCATCAAAATACTGTCCTTCTTATGAAAATACTTTTTCCCAGTTGTATGCTTTGCTATCTTACAGTCCTATTTTAAGACCATAAATTACAAATTAGCAAAGTTTCAGTATGACATCTACCGAGTTTTACCCGGCAGAAGAGTACTAGAGTATTTCCCGTGCACTTTTTATGTAAGGAGAGGTAGCCTGGAAGGAATACAGAGAAATTGCCTGAGCAGCCAGGGATCAGGTTAGGAAAGCTAAAGCCCTGATAGAATTGAATCTGGCCAGAGATGTCAAGGGCAACAAGAAAAGCTTCTATAGGTACATCGGTGATAAAAGGAAGACTAGGGAAAATGTGGGCCCTCTCTGGAAGGAAAAGGGAGACCTGGTTACCCGGGATATGGAGAAGGCTGAGGTACTCAACAAATTTTTTGCCTCAGTCTTCACTGATAAGCGCTCAAGCCACGCTGCCCAAGCCACAGAAGGCAAAGGCAGGGACTGGGAGAATGAAGAACCACCCACTGTAGGAGGAGATTGGGGTTGAGACCATCTAAGGAACCTGAAGGTGCACAAGTCCATGGGACCAGATGCGATGCATCTGCGGATCCTGAGGGAACTGGCAGATCAAGTTGCTAAGCTGCTATCCATAATATTGGAGAAGTCGTGGCAGTCTGGTGAAGTTCCCACTGACCGGAAAAGGGGAAACATAATCCCCATTTTTAAAAAGAGGAAAAAAGGAAGACCCAGGGAACCTCAGGCCAGTCAGTCTCACCTCTGTGCCTAGCAAGATCATGGAGCAGATCCTCCTGGAAACCATGCTAAGGCACAAGGAAAATAAGGAGGTGATTGGTGACAGCCAATATGGCTTCACTAAGGGCAAATAGAGCCTGACAAATTTGGAGGCCATCTACGACAGGGTTACAGCATTGGTGGATAAGGGAAGAGCAACTGACGTCATCTACCTGGACTTGTGCAAAGCATCTGACACTGTCCCGCATGACATCCTTGTCTCTAAACTGGAGAGGCATGGGTTTGACGGATGGACCACTCGGTGCATAAGGAATTGGCTGGATGGTCGCACTCAAAGAGTTGCAGTCAACAGCTCGATGTCTGAGTAGAGACCAGGGACAAGTGGCGTTCCTCAGGGGTCAGTATCGGAACCAGCGCTGTTTAACATCTTTGTCAGCAATGTGGACAGTGGGATTGAGTGCACCCTCAGCAAGTTTGCTGACGACACCAAGCTGTGTGGTGTGGTCGACACGCTGGAGGGAAGGGATGCCATCCAGAGGGACCTGGACAGGCTTGAGAGGTGGGCCCATGTGAACCTCATGAAATTCAACAAGGCCAAGTGCAAGGTCCTGCTACTGGGTCAGGGAAATCCCAAGCACGAATACAGGCTGGGCAGAGAATGGATTGAGAGCAGCCCTGAGGAGAAAGATTTGGGGGGTGTTGGTTGATGAGAAGCTCAACATGGCCCAGCAATGTGTGCTTGCAGCCCAGAAAGCCAACTGTATCCTGGGCTGCATCAAAAGAAGCGTGACCAGCAGGTCGAGAGAGGTGATTCTGCCCCTCTACTCCACTCTCACAATACCCCACCTGGAGTACTGTGTTCAGCTCTGGGGCCCCCAACATAAGAAGGACACAGACCTGTTGGAGCGAGTCCAGAGGAGGGCCACAAAGATGATCAGAGGGCTGGAGCACCTCTCCTATGAAGAAAAGCTGAGAGAGTTGGGGTTGTTCAGCCTGGAGAAGAAAAGGCTCCAGGGAGACCTTATAGCAGCCTTCCAGTACCTGAAGGGGGCCTACAAGAAAGATGGAGAGGGACTTTTTACAAGGGCATGTAGTGATAGGACAAGAGGTAACGGCTTTAAACTAAAGAGGGTAGATTTAGATTAGGTATAAGGAAGAAATTCTTCACTATGAGGGTGGTGAGGCACTGGAACAGGCAGCCCAGAGAAGTTGTGGATGCCCCATCCCTGGAAGTGTTCAAGGCCAGGTTGGATGAGACTTTGAGCAACCTGATCTAGTGGAAGGTGTCCCTGCCCATGACAGCGGGGTTGGACCTAGATGATCTTTAAGATCCCTTCCAAACCAAACCATTCTATAATTCTATGATATCAAATCTTTTTTAACTTTTTTATTTTTTGAAACAAGAGCTGCTGCTAAGCTATTCAGCAAACTAATTGATAAATTCTTAGTTCTTGAAGGATATAATCCAAAGAACCACAAAAAAAACAAATTAAAGCATAGTCTGGAAGCACAAAATATGCTCCCCATCACCAATGCTGTTTCAAAGTACAAAGTGAACAAAGCCCAGTCCCTACAATGCTAAGCTATACTTTCCAGAATTAGCAACTCACTGTCTTTGCCATGACTGCCTGGAAGTCAGTTTTATGTATAGCCTTTCTTCAGATGTCTCTAGGAAAACAGAGCAGACAAGCTACTTGGGGAGCATCATGGCTTGTGTAGAAAAATATATAAATGCTATGAAGTGCATTATCTCAATGTGATGCAGACACTGCTGTATCATGTAATAGGCACAGATAAAAGAAAAAAAAGCTGTAAAAATGGAAACACTTGTAAAGGCATGTCAGTCTTCAGGGATATGAAATTTAACAGAATATTTATATTCTTTACGGATAATACTGAAGTACAGGAAAGACATAGTAAGCCCATAGGTTCAGACTATGCACCTCACATCCTCAGACAAAACAGTTTCCTTGCGAATTGACTGTACATGCTGCCACTCAGGTTGCCCAGGTCCAAGCTGTGAATGGCAGAGAATTGTAAAAGATTATACAATGAAGAAAGTAAGGCCGGAGCTACAGCTAGTGTAAAGAGATGTACCACGCAGCAAACCAAATTTCAAGAATATGTGTATTACCTCATTATAAAATGAATGAACAAACCTTTCTAATCTTTCCACGCACATTCATAAGCAGCCTGTTACTCAAGCCACTCCTCAAAAAGGCTTCTGATGCAGACCACCACTGCTCTTCCACAAGCAAGCTGATCATCTTCAAGCGATTCACTATACTGAAACCAAATTTCAGTTACTTCTGTTGGAGCTCCTCTACTTATTATAACAACAATGACGTATTCTTTAGAAAAAGGATTGGAATTGGGTCTTCTATACACCACAAATGCATGCCGAGAATGGGGCAGGAGGGGGAGGGATCTCATCTGTTTTCCTCCATATGCAATTCTTCCTTTGATTGAAACATTTCCAATTGGAATATACATTGACTCAAAAACATTTGAAAAGCTTCAGCTCTGACAATCCTTCATGTTCTAACCAAGAAAAAAAAAACCCTATGTTTATTGCTCCCTGCACCTTTCTTAAGTAATGAATTATGTTGCTGAAGGTTGTAACATGAGGAGCATCTCCTCCATCAAGTCATAGCTTTATTAAAGATTAGGAAAATATCCAGAATGACTTGGAGCCATTCTGTTCACTCTCTCTCCACAGGTGCATTTTCCAGGTTTGCCTGGATTTGGCTTATAATTTAACCAGAAATAACCCCCTCTAAATCATACTCAGGCGCTTCTTTTTAAAGTACTTCCCTGTAAAGCTAGCTTTCCAACCTTAGTTGCTCTAAATGTTGGACTTGCATTTTCCTCACTCTCATACAAGTGATTGAACTCATTTTGCTCAAGCCTTCCAAAAAAAAAAAAAAAAAAAAAAAAAAATAAATTCGCCCACAATCCAAAATATAGAACAATTCATCTGCAAAGCCGAACATTTCACAAGCCATCTGCAAATAGGGCTTTATAAGAGGAACCATTTTGTTACCTTAGCCATATAGCAAGAGCAACAGCCATAATATAACATTCAGAAGGAAGGATTACAGCTGTAAAAAATGTTCACAATGAAGTCATAAACTACACAATGTGCCCCTTTTGAATTCCTTTACAAATACAAAACTTTTCATAAAAGGTTAGCTAAGATTCACACATCTTTAGAGAGAATATGGGCCAGTTTATGGAACCGACATAAGACCCTGTGAAACGCTGCTTTTTCTTTTTTTCTTTCCCCACTGAACCTGAAACTCAAAATAAAAATCATGGGGTGCAGACCCACGTGGATTGAAAGCAAAATTGTTGCGCATGAAGCCTCGAGAACAAAACACACCATGTTTTGCACAGCTCGGTAGGATGACATTATTAGAGCTGGGACCACTTAGGAAAACTCATCTAGAAGCCAAAAACGTTCTTAAACAGAGGATGGGAATATACGCTCCAGTTTGCCTGCAAGCCTAAAACGAGCTTAATTAAAAGTTTCAGAAATGTTAAATAATGTTAATTTCTTGCTCTGGCAAACCGCCTGCTACAGCTCTCCAGACTCTATAAATGAGAGTCTGCAGAAACATTACTGAAACCCCTTCCTGAGCTAGTCAGACTATTCAAGCCTTTTGTGGTTGTGGATTTTTTTTGGTGACTTTTAAAAAGCCTATGAAGTAAAGTTGTAGACAGAGACAGCACTATCTCAGGTCTGAAAGGAAGAAAGGCCCACGGCCTCCTTCCTGACAGTGTTTCTGATACAAAACTTTGTCAAGAAACAAAGCATCCTGCCTCTCTACAGCAGTATCAAATCCAGATGGCGTTTATAAAAAGTACACAAAATCCTACATGATATGGATGTCTATTCAAGAATTATTTTCAGTTTAATACACACGACAGGACAAGAGGGCATACATTAATATTATAAGAAAAAAATCTGATTTGAAGCAGATGTCAGGAAGCCCTGTTGAATGCAAAAAATCATGAATACTTGCAAAAGCCAAAGAAGCAGATTTCTGCAGGTACAAACACTGGACCCATTCACAAACAATTGAACAGCATGTTGGGGTGGAGTATGGCCAAACAGTCAAAGACTAACTGACAAGTACTTTAACTACAGTCGGTGCAGCAGTACAGTATATTTAAGGGTATGCTGCACTGGATCTCATACCTAGGACCAGCTATGGATAACAGCACTTTCAAATATTTCCTTTATTAATGGCTATGGATAGGTTTCCAGTTCTAGGATCATATTTGCAGTTTAAATTAGAGGGCACCCTAGACCACTAGTTACTAAATTGATATACATCCATCTTCTGTCTCTCTCTTCCAGTTTACCATCTTCTTAACTATACACACACCCATAAGCTGCAAAAGTACATTGGAATAAGCCCAAGACAACCTAAAAGAACGTCCTACAAGAGAAGAAAACGGAGGGGAAAAAAAAGGGGGGGGGGGGGGNTCACAAAATCTGGACCATACAAAAACCCAAAAGCTTTCACACCTAAAGCCTCAGCCCTCTCTACAGAAAGAATGATTTATTTTCTTTATTCCAGAGACAAATAGCTTTCACTTAGATCAGATTTATTCTATTTCAGATCAAAGGGATAAGAAAGGATTTAGAAAGTTTAGGAGAACTAATAAGGAACAGGGAATATAGTGAATTCTTTTCAAATCTACATCCAGTAGACCAGTACACAACAACATTCACAGTCGCAGTTTGCAACTGTAAGAATTTTTATTTTCCATACTCTGGCTCAGATGCTTTTTAAACCTTATTGGTAGCACACTACCCCATATGGCACAGTTCCTTAGCAAACCTACAGGAGAACTAGGGGCCATATTCCTCATTTAATGGCCTCAGTAAGTTTTCTAGTGGGGACGAATGTGGCCCAATCAATCACTTCAAAGCAACACTGCAAAGGATTGAACTGAGTGGCAACAGTTTTTAACAGAATTACCATATGTAATGTTAGCTTCAAAGTTTCTGGGAAAGTTTCTTTTTGCATACAGAGCATAAAATTAACAAGGAACTCTCAAGCTCTCTGTAAAAATTAATCTTTCATATGTTTATAATTGAAAGAATTTCCAACAATTAAACTGTAACTGAAAGTCACCCAGAATCACTTACTTCTCATCTTTTTTTCATGAATAATCAGCCATTCACACCAGAAACAATTTTCTGAGTTTTTGGAATTTCAAAGACTTTACGATTCTGAGCTAATGAGTAATGAATTAGGATTTTAGAGCCTGTAAAGATTAGCAACTGAATACTTGAATACTTAAGCTAAGACTCTTCTATCTGAAAAAGACACAGCCTTGGGGTGAACACAGTAAAGTACAATAAAAATCATAAGTGGCATGGCAATGGTAAACAATAATTCATTGTGCACTGCCTCTTCTGATACAAGAACTGGGAGGAGGAACCAAAGAAGTCAGACAGATTCAAAATGAGCAAAAGGGGGATTTTGGGGGTTGTTTTTTCGGTTTGGTGTTTTTTTGGTTGTTGTGTTGGTCCCCCTCCGCCATTCAAGACCTATTAGACTCCCTTGCATTTCTTGCTAAAGGATGTTAGAAATTTACAGGGACTCAGAGACCATATATGCTAATGGATGGCATCTGTATTTTAGGTTAGTAAATACACCAACACTGCAACTAGCAAAGGAAGACCCCTGTCCCGAAATGATAGCTGGTGCCTGGAAGAGTATTAGTGTACTACCATATGTGTTTACGCTGCTGCTCTTTAGGCTTCTGCTTACAGCCAGCATTGGAGACGGATAGACCTTTGGTCTGATCCAGTGTGGCCCACACCACGTTTTTATCTTACTCAAATTAAATATTAAAATGGAAAATAAATCCCAAAACTACACTGCTCAATTACTATACTGTTTCCCAAAACACGCAAGCTTTCTGGCTTTAAACTTATCTGGTAAATAACACCACAAGAGGTCTGCTTTAAAAATGATAATTTTGGTACTATCCGTACTGTATCAAATACAAATTATTCAACTTTTCTTGGTACTATTTCTCTTCTGGATCAACCGGGGGGGTGGGGGGGTGAGGAAGTTAATTACTAGGGAAAATAGAATTCTCTTATTTCCTGCCACTCTGATCTACACTGAAAATTCTGGTTAACACTATAATAATATCCAGTACAAGTTCAAGAAGGTTTATGACCTTTAACAGTTGCCAGTGTTGCTCGCAGAAGCCTATGATGCAGCAGGTAAAACATACAATACCCAGAATTTCATATTCAAACGTATTCCACAGACTGTGTCAAACAGTCTGCTGCATACTGTATGACTGACATAATTCCTTGAAAAGTAAATGCTTAGCACCTTTTGAAAGCCCTGCAGGTGTGCGCATGTCTCTAACTCCTCTTGTTTATTCCCCATGCTATGTGTGTTTGCATAGAGGCATTAAAGTTGGGCCCCCGATGAAGCTGACTTACTGGCTGGAGTGGCTGGAATTCCTTTGTGCTGCTCCTCAGGTGCTCTCCTGCTGGACTGTGATCCTTCTCCAGGCTCTGGGCACCTATTGCTGGCACTGGCATCAAACTGGTAGGAATGGGATGGATTGAGGTCCCCCTCCCCTAGCAACTTTAGTTTAAAGCCCTCTTCACCAGCTTGGCAAGCCTACAACCAAAGATGCTCTTCCCCTTCTCTGACAGATGGACCCCATCAGCCCCTAGTAGACCAGGTTTCTCAGAGCAAGTTCCATGGTACAAGTAGCCAAACCCCTGGCTGTGGCACCAGTCCTGTAACCATTTGTTGATTTGTTGATTCGCCAGATTCAACTGGCACTTTCAAACCCCTTCCCTTTGCCCGGGAGTATTGATGAAAAAACTACCACTGCTCCTAGGGCTCTGTAATCCTTCTTGATGTTCCTCAGACTGCTTCTGGCTGTACCACTGGTGCCCATGTGAAACAACAGCAGCGGATAATAGTCAGTGGACTGTATGAGGCTCGGTAGTCTCTTGGTGACATCCCTGATACGAGCCCCCGGTAAGCAGCACACCTCTCTCTCTAGAGAGCGCATCAGGTCGGCAAATGGGTGCCTCCATGCCTCTCAGAAGAGAGTCACCTACTACTATCACCCATCGCCTTTTCTTAGTCACGCTGGTTGTTACATGGGGAGCAGATCAGGCTGCCTTACTCAGCTCCAGCATCTCTCCTGGTGTGATGGGTCTTTCCTCTTCAGTCTGCAGAGTGGTGAAGCGGTTCTGCAAGGGCACCTCAGGCTTTGGGGGAAGTCCCTTCCTCCTGCTAGTCCTTGCAACTGTCCATTCTTCTGCATTATTGGCCCCTCTCCCTTCTGTGTGTGCCAGTGGGGGAGGTTTTGGCTGTTTGGCCGTGGGCTATGGCTCCACTGCAGACTGCGCTTGGAACCAGCGATCTAAACTCCTTTTCATCCTCCCTGATGTTACGCAGCCTTCTCACCGCTTTCTGCAGCTCAGCCACCTACCAACATTACAAATGCAGAATTTCATTCAGGCAATAAAGTTAGTATTTTGTATTGCTATTACTCTTTTATTCATGGTTTCTGTCACAACCCTATACTTCCCTATATGCCAACCCAATAGGTAGGGGATCTGGGCTTGCTGCAGAAGTGTAAGCAGGTAGCTGAAGCTCATCACTCCCACCAGCTAGCTAGCTGCAGCAAGAGAGGAGCTGCTGACTGTGCCACCCCAGCTTAAGCATTTCTGAGCCTCTCATCTCACCTTTTAGTTCTGGGTTTACAGCTACTTCCCAGGGTAGAGCACAAGGTCTTGCACCCCGACAGTCTATGGCGGGGGCACCTTTTACAGTGCACCACAACTTCCATTTAGATTTCTTATCCATGGTTTTACCTCTCAGATATCAGAGTGCTGGTGCATTAGCAAGAAGTGACCTGCCCAAGAAACCTAAATGGACCTACAAACTTGAAAACCACTTCCAGATTCTCTAATGTAGATGAGAATGTAGTTGTAGAATGTGTGTGGGTGGATCTCCTTGCTTGGCTTTTTTTTTTCTCCATCTTCATCAAAAACAACACAACTTCTTAACAGCACTTAAACTAAATCAAACCCCTGCTTTAGGGATCAAAAAGAATTTCTTCCACTGGGACAGTTTAAAAAAAAAAAATAAATCACAAACTTTCTTATATCATCAGTTAAACACTAGCAGGCAGCTTCACAGATGTAGGGACTTAGAAGTATGGTCCTCAGTAGTTTTTAAGAATTATTCCACTAACCTAAATTTATCTATTCTAATTATCAATTTTTTTTTCTATTTTAACTTCAGCCAGCATGCAGTACGATTAAAAAAAAAACAACCAAACAAAAAAAACCCATAAAATCTTCTCACAGAAGTAAAGGAGATACAAGATTTTCCTGGGGGACTTTGAGTCTACAGAAGGAATGAGAGTTAAGGGTTTGGAAAGCTTAAGTTTCACTCTTTCCTAACCCTTATCACACGAATGTGGAAGGACCCCTACAGACTGACCTTGCTGATCTATCATTCATGTTTTAATAAACTCTCCAAATGATGAGTTCTGGTTCTCAAGAGCCAGCGTACAATATTTTTTAAGACTGCACATGAATCTATAGGACTTACAAAGCAAGCATTTGGTTCATTATCTGCTTCCCTAATGAACAGCAACTAAAACAAGTATCAAGTTCAGCAAATACCTCTGGGATGGCAAAAACGAGACTTCAGAGAACACTGTCTATAAAAGACCCTGATTTCTCTTCTAGTTAGCCTTTTTATATTATTAATAAAGCACTGGAATCCATGAGTCACATTGTTAATCAACCATTCACAAATATTTTGCCCAAGTAGCCTACCACTACTTAAGTATAACTTATTTATTATTCAGTCATATGATCTTCTGGTTTTTAGCTAGTATCAGATTTTGTTTCAAGCACATACATATAGAGGTGAAATAAAAATACCATTACCTGAGATTTCTTCATTTGTTACTCTGTTTTTCCACTACCTGTACTTTCCACTGTGTCTGCAGTTTGAAGTGTAACTTAAGTACAACTTTGGTCAAGCAACAAAACTAGGTTTTGTGCTATTTTAGGCCATAATCTTTATGTTCTGGCTTTTGCTCAGGTTACAAGTTAAATCCTGTGGGTAAGGTAAAGAAGGCCTATCCTGAGTTATGAGTTACGTGGTAAGGATCCTGTAACACCATGTTGAACCTATCGGAAATACGCCTGGTCTATTAACCTAATAAAACTGTGCTTAAAACCATCCTTTTGTCTGTCTTCAATTACCTGCATGTCTAGATCAGTGCTTTCTTGTCAATGACCCACTGTTGTAGATTTCTCACTCTCTAATACCATGTGGGTTTAGTTTCATCCTATATTTGTCTCCACGTACTTTTTTTTCCTTCTTCTATACGCGTCTCTGCCTCTCCCTTACACTCTGCCTTCAGAAGCAAAACCATTTCTCAACAATAGTGTGGTACTATTGCATGAAGGGTTAGATTTCAGTGTGATGACATAAATGGGAGTTCTGTGCGTGCCAGAGTTTTGCCAGATAAAAATGTAAACAAAATAAATACAAAAGTGCATTTTGTATGACAACATGGAAACTCAGCCAAGATTTGAAGACAGTAACCAGGGTACATTCAAGTAAGGAAGAGGCTAGGCTGAGTTACTGTAGTATACAGATTCACTGTATATAGTAAAACAGAGAATATTAATCGTTTCAACCAGAGTGATGTGTCACTTCCAGCTAATGAACTTCTGGTCTACACAAGTAGTGTGAAGAACATCCCTACAGACAGAGAAAGGAATCTGGATGTACTCTGAGATTTCAAGATCGAAAAGAAGTTGTTTCTCTTTGCTTCATAAAGAAGCAAAGAAATATAGCACCAGGCTCCATGAGGAGGCCAGGTCGTTTTTTTTCACCAAAAACAAAACAAAACAAAAGATTATTTTCTTAAATCCAACTTATGACATGCACCTAACTTACTGAGAATAAGTAACTAGTTATTACACACTGGTTAGATCTTATAAACATTCTCTGGGAGGTGATACCATTAGTAATGTATCAGTCCATTTTAACATCTTGAATTCAGGCAGACAGAGGCATAATTTTCTGGTAAGGATCTAGCATCACCTGATCTCCTTCAGAACACTGACTTACACATCTTCATCTCATGTTAGATAGGGAACCCAGCAGAAATCCCATTTTTGCATTTTAAGAAATGGCAATGCAGAAACACTGGCTAAGTAATTGCGTACTTCCAGGCTTTAAGTAGTTTCCTGAGTGAGCCTCACACCCAATGCCCAAGAGCAACCAGAAACATCATGGAGATAGAGTCACCATGGGATGCAGCTAATGCATTCCCAAATTGGCTGGCTCACAGGGCTGACCCCTAATTCAGAATCTCCCCTTTGTAGGAATGTTTCAAAGTTTCCATGAACTGCACATCCTGAATTTTGCTCATCTCTGATGCTAGGCTCTAGTTCATTAAAGCCCGACCAATGCATGCTCTTCAGATGCATCCAGGCTTCTACAGGAGTATCGCCCTGACACCATGTTGAAAACCATCTTGATTGCATTCTGTGGAAAAGGAAGGTTTAGGAGATGACTTTATGAGTCCTTGAGCCAATATACATCCCTAGTCTCCTGTGCTTTCATGCCTTGTAAGCCACCCTCACCATGAAAACTGTAGCCAGCTAATTTACACTCTCAATACAAAATCAGGTTATTTGCAAATTAGGTTATGTTATACAGTGTATATGAAATGTTATTGCTAGTCACACCTTTCTTCCTTCATCTCCTAGCTGTTTTTCTCATACATACATGATTTCATATGCGTAAGAGCCCTATCCAGCTTTCAGTGTCCCAAGTAAATTGCTAAATTCTACTTGCTGATGAACAATTCTGAAAAGCTAGCTTGCCAAATCCAGTATGGTAAACAGAGACATCGGCCAAGTTGCATTCAAGCTAGAATAATATGGCTGAGCTGGGTTTACATTTCTTGAGTGCAAATAAAATACCATTTAGGGATTGTGTGTTTTGGGTTTTTTTGTTGTGGTTTTTTTTTTTTTTTAAAAAAGTCTTCTCCCAAGGCCCTGCTGCGCCCTTGAACACTTAAAGAGAACTGTAAAGTAATGAAATATCACTTAGTTCCTACATGCATAAAAATAAGGTAATGTCACAGTAAGATGTAAACACAAAAAAAAAATTTATATTTAGACAAACAAGCCTTTCTTTATAAATACAGTAATAGACACATTGGCTCTCTCATACACTTAGAGAAGAAATTACTGCTGGGTTCATTTAATTACAAGTTTGAAAATAACTGCCTATTTCCCAGTGCCAATCAAAAGTTTAAATCTGCAGCCAATGACGTATTATTTGCCTCTTAATGCAACAGACAATGTGTCTGCGGTTTCTGTACAACCGGCAGGGCATCCTGGCATCCTAGTGAGATTCCTACGGAAGGGGAAGAGTTGAAGGAATACAGCTGTTGTCACAGGGGAAAAAGTCACTGATTAAAATTTCAGTGCTCTTTTGTTTTATGCTGCATTTCTGAATGGAAATCACACACATTTAAAGCAGACCAAAGCATTCACTCCCCAGCTACTATCACTGCCACTTCCAAAAGCCACATGTCTTGGGAAATCCAGAGAGCTAAAATAATACTGGATTGCACCTTTGTTCTAATCAAAAGCACCAAATCTTTCAGAGCCATAGCAGCTTATGAATGAGAGAAGTCCGAGTGCCATGCCAAGAGCAGTTATTAGACATGAAAAAACCGTTTACTTGAATTTGAAAATACAGTGTGATGAGTTTTTTCTCTCTGTATAATGTGCTACAGCTGACTATTCCCATATAATGCTCAAGCCTGTTGGTGAATGGAAAGAATAAGTAAACTGGAAAACAGATCAAAATTCTTATTCAGATAATACTTATATTTGGAATCCTAACAATCTAAAATATTTGAGGAATAGAGGGGAAACACACGCACAAAAAGGTTAAGTCAGGGAAAATAATTATCTTACTCTTATTACTGTTCATTTGAAACAGAAAATCCGTGTGCAAGCATTTCCATGGCTCAGTTTTTCCTGCAAAATGGAAAAGTAATTCCCTTTTACTCAAAATGAGATCTGCTTTTGTATTGCATTTGTATTTGTGATGGAGTAATCAGACTTTCAAGAGAAGTAGCAAGAGATAAGCGAGTAAGTATAACTCTATATATCACCCTGACAAAAGGTATTTGGATCATTTGCTCTCACTTCCACGCAAACTTCACACTACATAATGCAGTCTCTTCAGAGGCAAAGTTCTCCACCTATTCCTTCCATCAAAAAGGACCTATATATTAGTATTTCAAATAGAAGTGGGAGCCATTAATCTTGTTAATAACCAAATTTGTCACTAACGTTCTTTGCCCTCAGCTTCTGCACTGAAGGGCCAGAACTCATCTTCCCAGAAATAACAATCTTCATAACCTTTAAAAGTACAGGGTGTGAAAGATATCTGGTGTAAAATATTCACAACTTCTAAACAAGAGGCCTTCTAAACCTTCCTGAACCATCAGAGCAGTTCTTAGCACGCACAAGTTCCAAGTAGCCCCTACAGTATTTGTTCTTTCGAGCTTTAAGATATGTACATTTCAGGCCTGAACTCAGGACAGAGAGTTGTAACAGAAGACCTAATCATGCTACACAGTCATTGCACTGAGCAGTGTAAATCTGTTCAAAAAGGCTTTCGTGATTTATTAAAACACGTTACACGTTATTCAAAAGAATATAAGTAATAGTAAGAAAAATATGTTTAGAAGACAATAGCTTTAAGACTGTAAAGAAGCTTTCCAGCAGATATAGATGTTTTAAAGAATCATATTCTCCCTCTTTCACAGAGTTCCCAAGAAGAATTTGCTTTCTTTGTATTTATAAGCTTTCATTTGTTGTGGCCACAAAGAAATTGTCTCCATGGAAAGCCTAAACTCACTGCCTTCATCTCTGACAGAACTTGGGAAAGCCTGAAGCCTTGACTGAATTTCATGTGGAGAAATTATTACAAACACAAACCATGACAGAGTTCACTAGATCATCTACAGAGACACACTTCACACTTTTGTGTGAAATGAGAAAAAGATTATGCAACATAAGATGGGATGTGCCACAAGCAAGAAATAAAATATGGCATAGCATGCACTGAAGGTGCTCAAACCAAATTCCAGAGCATTTTCTGAGCTTGGTAAGTTTGGAGCCTGAGGAGAAGCACTCAGCCGCAATTTTGCAGCCAGTTTCAAAAACTAGTTTTATGGAATTTAACCACTGTGACCAAGGCGAAGTTAACTGTAGCGACCTTCTGGAGTAAAAAGGCTTTCCAAATGATGTACACAAACTTCTCACACAAATGCTAGACTTTTTCATTTTTACATTTAAATTGCTTTGTGTTTTTTCAGTTTGTTTGTTTGATTTTTTAGGTCAATGACCCTAAAGTAGTACAGATAACCTTATTTCTGTAGTATAATACAAAACACGATGTTATGATTTAATAATGACAGTATTAAGAATTAGCCTAGCTACGAGATTTTATAATGGATTTCACATCGCAACACTAGTATCTTCAAGATCACAGTATTTTGGCTCCAGGCACCATTCAAATCCACAAGATTCATCTCTGAATCCTATTCCTTGCTGTAACACCCAAATCCTGAACTCTCTGTAGCATTCCTCTTAAACACCAGAAAAAAAATTATCAACAACCACAAACAATACAATCAGTTCCAAAATAAGCTCACTCAAGTTGCCCACTGCATAAAATCATAAGGCTCACCAGCAAAGTTACTGGACTGGAAGTCAGAAAGATCAGACTGTTTACTGAGAGCGGTCCTTAACAGGCAACAGAGTTTCATGAGGGTGACCACCTAGGTTGTCTATACACCACAGTGTTCTGCTAAGAACGGTGCTTCCTCTCCTTCAGAGAGGTTGTGAAATCCAGAGTTGACGTGCTCTGAAGGAATTAACTATTTTTTACAATCATGAGTTCCTCTGAAACAAAAGATTAGGTATAAATACATTTTACAGCACCCTCACCAGGGTAGCAAGCATCAGCTTCAACGCATCAGCAGTCATCTGATCGAATCAAGGTAATGTCAATAGGGCCACCTGATCCAAACTTCTGTAATAGTATAGAGTCAGAGCACGGTCATCCATGATGGAGCAGAAATCCAGAAGAATTCTCCACATGTATAATGGTGAATCTCTACAATATATAAGAAAAGAAAAAAAAACAAAACATTAATATCCTCTGTGACCAACAAACAGAAGCCAAGGACTAACTTTGCGGTAGGAGGCTTGAAGTGTACACAAAATAGTTATGAAGAACAATATGAGATCTTACTGCCTCCTTTCAGGGGACATTGAAATCTGCAGCAAATGTGCTCCTCCATTTCAGAGCAGGTAAGCAGGTAACTGAGGACTATTTATGTTATTTTTATTCTGCAATGCAGCAGTCTAGGAACTTCATGAATTCAAATCCCTACCTTAGTGGGGATCTTACTGATGTTTTCAGCTACCTAATCAATGCCTATAAAGGAGACGGTGCCAGATTCTTCTTGGAGGTGCTAAAGCAAAAGGATGAGTGGCAACAGACACAAGCTGCAAAAGGAAAAAATTCCTCGCAACAAGGGTGATCAAACACTGGAGCAAGCTGCCTAGAAAGGTTGTGGGTACTCCATCCTTTGGGGCTTTCAAAACTCAATCAGCCCTGAACTGAAGTTGGCTTCACTTTGAGCAATCAGTTGGACTACAGGACATGCAGGCATCCTTTTAGACCTAAATCATTCAATGATTGCTATATATAAGCAGCTAACACAACTCGTTTGACAGGTAGAAACTTCACATGCCACATTAACACTGCCATATTAATTGTCAGATTCCATCCTCAGTTTAAGAGAAGCACTACTGGTTTTGAACTTCTTGTAATTATTTAAATAAAGCAGCTATCATTGATCAGTGCATTAAAAGTGAAACTGTTTGAGCTTTAGAGATCACAGAAAATATTCTAATACATTTCCATTACTGAACTTCAGTACACACCTCACCTCCAGCTAAGCCCTTATATGTGATTCTGATTTAAATTTAATTAAATAAAAGGAATTGTCAGAACACCCTTTCCTAACATAGCAAAAAGAAACGAGAAAGCCAAAAGCCAGGCTGGTCTTCCATTACCTTCTCAAACAGAATGGCATTTTGTAAAATGTAAGTAAAACAGTGTATGAGGGATATACATTGTATTGTTTTCCTAACAGCACCTAGAAAGTGGAACAAGATAATGTCCATTAAATAAGGCTTTCCTTGCTGAGAACATCTTGACAACTATCCCAAGCTTCACTAATCTCACTGTCACCTTACAAGGAACCTTAGCATGCTTTTGGGACAGAGGCTGTGGCACACATACTGGAGAAAAATCAAAGCCAATGCAGGAAGGAGGGATGCTAGAACCGGGGCCCCGGGGACTGTGTACTCCGCTCTCTGGAATACAGCTTTGCAGCCACTGCCATCTTTTCAGCACTGCTTTGAGGAAAGATGAACCTAAGCTATAAAAGTTCTAATGTGATGTCTTAAAAAAGAACCGAACCAAAGCTTTTCTCTTCTCAAAGGCCTTTCTACCAAACTTGGATGTCAGTTCCCGAAGTTCAAGCGTTCAAATGAATGATTTTAAAATCCCATGTAAATCTACACTGTACCTAGAGATTTTTCCTAAGATGTTTCAAGATTGAAAAGGCATTGAAAGTCTGCATGATAAAGATAAAAAAAAAAATTAAGAAACATGCTTAACACTAATTTTCTTCCTTCCTCATCATCACCATCCATTTTCTTTAGAAAAAGGACTACACAGTGAATTAGAAGAAACCTCACAGGTCAGAGGCTGCCTCCTCTGGGCACAAGAGGAGTAAGAGGAATACTCCTTCCCACAGAACAGAGGACAAGGCACTCTGGCTACAGTATGCCTCTGTCTCACTCAGGCTAACGCATAACGCAGTTGGCTCTGCTGAATTTCCTACACTTCCCTTCCCAAGTCAAAGACACAAATGGTAAACTCCTGATGTTTTTCATTCCAGAGGTAACAGAATTACATTTAACGCAC
Source organism: Balaeniceps rex (assembly GCA_013401315.1). Classification (NCBI taxonomy): domain Eukaryota; kingdom Metazoa; phylum Chordata; class Aves; order Pelecaniformes; family Balaenicipitidae; genus Balaeniceps; species Balaeniceps rex. The sequence goes on from VYZW01000731.1 coordinate 24,774, forward strand.
ATTTTGGGTTTTCTTACTGCGCCCAAAAACAAAAAAAACCTTCTCAAAACGGTAGCAAGCAACAGAATGAGTCACCCCTCATCCCATGCCAAGGGTTGCGGAGGGACTGGGGGCTCCCTGGGCTCCACGCTTTTGGTCCCCCGCCGCGAGAGGGCCCAGCCTGGCTGCTCACCAGCCTCAGCTCCGGGTCCCACTTGCTAGTCACAGAATCACAGAACCATTCAGTTGGAAAAGACCTTTAAGATCATCGAGTCCAACCGTACCTGTCCACTAATAAACCATGACCCTAAGCACCTCATCTACCCATCTTTTAAATACCTCCAGGGATGGGGACTCGACCACTTCCCTGGGCAGCCTGTTCCAGTGCCTGATAACCCTTTCAGTGAAGAAGTTTTTCCTAATATCTAATCTAAACCTCCCCTGGCACAACTTGAGGCCATTTCCTCTTGTCCTATCACTAGTTACTTGGAAGAAGAGACGGACACCCACCTGGCTACAACCTCCTTTCAGGTAGTTGTAGAGGGCGATAAGGCCTCCCCTCAGCCTCCTCTTCTCCAGGCTAAACAACCCCAGTTCCTTCAGCCACTCCTCACAAGACTTGTGCTTCAGACCCTTCACCAGCTTCGTTGCCCTTCTCTGTACACACTCCAGTGCCAACGTCCTTCTTGTAGGGAGGAGTCCAAAACTGAACACAGTACTCGAGGTGTGGCCTCACCAGTGCCGAGTACAGGGGAAGGATGACTTCCCTGGTCCTGCTGGTCACACTATTTCTGATACAAGCCAGGATGCCATTGGCCGCCTTGGCCACCTGTGCACACTGCTGGCTCATATTCAGTCAGCTGTCAACCCGTCGCAGCTCCTTTTATCACAAGGGAGTTCTACAAACACTGGGCTGCAGCTCTGACTGTGGTTTGAGACTTCCCAGCTGCTCATCACAAAGGCCATAGCCAGGGCAGTTATAATGGCAGATGTGCAATTTAGAGTATTCTCAGTCTGCCAGACACCAAGCTCCTAGTGACCGGTGAGGGTGATCACCCTGTCACTTATTTTAAGAGTCTGTCCTTCCATTTCATTCATTACTGACAAAAGTAAAGGGAAAGCTCAATCACAAAAATAAGCTTTTGCAGAAGAGTATTAACCAATGTTGATTAAATCTTGTTTTCAGCATATAGTTCATCCTGAGGAAATCTGGTCATAATACACGACAAGTTAAAAAAAAAAAAAGAAAGAAAGAAAAAACAAAAAGAAAGAAAAGAAAAAAGTTCTCCTTTTGCACTGTCCACACTGACCACACTGAACTGCACACCTGAATTAAAAATCAGGGATGAGACTTCACATTCGAGACCTTGGCTGCTAACACAGGGTCAGGTGCTTGTAACTCAGGACCAGAATACAAGGCAAGGAGAAAACTTCTGAAAAGGTTCGTAAATGTAAACAGCAAATGCTTGCTATATGGGCATTACTGCAAAGGCATGACAAGTACTATGTTCGAGGCAGGTCTCTGAGTGAGAGCAGCAAGCCAGCTCCTTCAGGCAGGGTGTAGAAGTCCCTGGGTAAAGGCTGTTCCCAGGCTCCCTGGAAAACCACATCTGGGCCCTGCTGCCTGGAAGCATGGGGGCTCAGTCCCAGACGGCCCGCTGGCAGTGGGCTCTGAACCACTGCAGGTGGTCAACAGGAATCAAAGGCATATAGGTGAACTGCAAAGAAAACTGGGCTCCCTTTTGGCATCGGGAAGAACCTGGGCAGCGGTGTTCAGAGGAGTTATTTGCTTGTCAAAGACCTGGGAAGGAAGCTCCTTTGGAGACCACGACTTGAGAACTCCTCGGCTGTCAGCCTGCCCAGAGTGAAGCAACCAACAATGTCCAAGCAGGGTATGGCCAGGAGGCACTGGCCAGAGCAAACCGAAATAAAACGGACATTCACTTTGCAGATGTTTTTCTTTTCCCCCCACCGCTTTCAACCTGAACAGAACCTGAACAGGAAGTTTTACTGAAATCAAAGGAAAACTCAACTGGAATTTAGTCACAGCTAGATTTGAAACAGAAGCCATACCTTGACTAGAGATTGTATCTTTAGGAGTGGATCAATCAGAACAACTACTCACACCTTCGCACCACTTTGAAGTATGAATCCTGTACATTCTCGCAGTATAATTATGACCAAAGCTTGACCATCACAGTAATTGAAACAACAATATTTCACAAAAAAGACAAACATTCATTTAAAAAGAAGTAGTTCCGTTTTCCAGGGGAAAAAAAATAATGGAGAAAACACTTTACTAGGAACAGTAAGGTTAATTATAACTATCATAAAGGTAGTTGTAACTGCCAAAGGCTTTAGTGTAGTCTACACAGAGTCCTTAGCTGCTCACGCCTGACAGCCAGATGTATGGCAGCAAGAAAATGGAAGAGATCATAAAAATAATTCTACCACAACTTCTAAAACCGAAGCACTAAAAGCTATTTTCTTTCTAAGAAATTAGGAGGAAAAATGCAAGCTGGCAGCTGCAGAAGCAAGAAAACATAACACAGTATTATCTATATTCATTTTTATAGTTATCCAGTTGTGGCAGCAAATTAATATTGTTTTCCAAGAGTCATTCACAGCTATAGTATCTCTTGGGAGGGGAAAAGCCTATAATATACTAGCTACTACTACAGCTGAGAACACAAGATCTGGTTGAAATTAGCATATTTTTCTTTGTGGCCGCAGAGGCCTCTAGACATAGAAATATTTGAATATTTCCAAACTCTGTTGCCGAGTGTTGAAAAGTCTGCTTGACTGTTCTCAAAATAATAATGAACAACATTAGCAGTATTTGAAATGTGAAATATGTATTAGAATCAAGTGGGTTTAGATTTGACAATTTTTCAGCTGGTGTTAATAATTAACTTTGAGAGACAAGACTATCTGCAAACACGACAAAGCACACTACAGAGATGTTATCACTTGATACTGAGCAGTATTTAACAAATGTTTCAGCCCTTCTTTCTTATCTGCCAGAACACTTTCTGAATCACAAGATATTTCATGGTGTCACCTTTGAGTGCACAGATCCTGCACTGCACAGGATCATTATCATTATACCTTGACTGAGTTAAAATTATGCTTCAACTACTAAAAGTTACTCCAACAGATTAAGGAAGGATTGAAAAGTGTAAGCTTTAAAAAAACATTCAAAATTGGTGTACTGGAGAGGAACTGAGTATTCCTTGTATTCCTTTCACAGTGTGTAAAGAAGTATTTTTAATCATAAACATTTTTACCTTGTTTCTGCTAGAATGCCTTCACTGAAGAGGAAGCCAGAAAAAAGAACCAACAAAATTGATACCAAATATAAGTTACAACCACAGTATGACAAAGCAGAAAATAGGCAGATTTCTTTCAGTGTAGGTAGTAGTCCTTAAGAAGCTCAAGAATTTTTACCCAAACTACACCTTAACATGACTGCCTGATTCAATTTTCTCCCCCCGCCCCTTATTTTTTTTAGGAAAGCAACTGTTATTGAAGGACTAATATTTGTCAAAAGGCTGCAGAAGAAACATTTCTGTGAGAAGGTTTTGTTTATTTTTATAAGGAAAGGTTCACCAGCATTTGCTCTTCCATGAGATAACAACTTACGAGTTTTGAATTTGAAAATACTTGCCAGTTCTCTCTTCCAATACCAATTCTCTCAATTTTTCTCCTTTTTTTTTTCTTTAAGATCCATCTATCCATTTCTCTAAAATGCAGCTGTGGAAATATTCCTTCTACAAACATATTCTGGATAGATTATAGAGCCTGAAAAGTGTCTGGCTGAGTTTCAAATTACAGGTAGTCTCATGAGCACATGTTTGGGTGTGTAAAACAGTGCACTGAAATGTTACAATTAATTAATGAGTTTTAACTAAGATTAAATTGATGTTGACAATATTTTCATTGCATATTCTAAGGAAGTTAAAATGCACAATTAAAAGAAAAGTACGCTATACTGGGTAAGGTTTCTTTAATGCAGATCTTAAAATACAGAACTGCTGCTTATTTTTCTGATACTTATCTTTACGTTTATCCAAAAGAGATGATGAGGAGTTTGGAAGAGAGACATGGACAATAGCCTTAACGTTCACATGTGCAGTCTTTAACAAGATGATACAGTAGATGTGACAGCTACAGAATAGCGTGTGAACTAAAAGCAACACAATAAAATGCAATGATAGCAACGTAACACTGTCTGCAACCTATAATATGTGCATTGGTGCTAGAGAGGTTAGCATATAAACAGCGAACACAGCTCAGTTGCCAAGTACTAGTTTCACAAGTTCTGTCAAGTCTGAGCCCAGAGCTCCAAGGCAAGGGCAGAGACCTAGTGCCCTAAATCTCCATCCCTTTCTACAGAAACTCCTCCATAGGATATTGAGAAGTTGAAGGAGAAAAGGAGGAGGAGAATGGTACATGCAACCTTCCCTTGTCCCCTTGGGAAACTGAGGCGTGACCAGCATAGCTCCAGGTCCCACAGTAACTGCCATGCCAGTAGATTCAGCCAAACGTGTATACCCAAGAGAAAGAAAGTCATAAGGATTTTATTTTCAGTCTAATATAATTTCAGTCTAATCTAATTCAGTATTCTTGCATGCCTTTTGTTTTGTATACTTGGTGTCTGAATCCTCCTGTTTATCCTTTTATACTGCAGCTGCCTTCTTAAGGCACTACAGGAAGCGATGCTTACCAGCATCATCTATTCTCTCTTTCTGTCAATACCATCACAGCAAGGACTGAAACCAGTGCCAGAAGTCCCTCTTCATTATAAAACACATTGAAACTAATTTAGTTTATATGATGCAGGTCACTGCACAGTAGACAGACTTCATGAAGTTGTATCTGAGCAAATGATCTGCAGCTGAGGAGAATCATCCTGCTACCAATCCATGTCTGAAATATATTTTTCAGTACAATTAAATGATTTGGTGTTCTACATTTCTTTGATCAGCATCTTGTTATGATTCATTTTTGGTACTGTTTCAAAGACTAGGTTATTCTTGGGCCCCACCACTTTAGGTGTAGTTCAGGATTATTAACTGTTGTGACAAAATGGCCATCAGCTTTATGTTTCCAGTCGAGTGATCCGTATCATGACTTACCAACATACTGAGGGAAAACCTAATGAAATGTAATCGTTCTTCTCTACTAACCATATTCATTAATCCTCATTCATTCCTTGGCACTTTCACAGGGAGGGGGGATGTGTGTGGAAATACAATTCAGGACATACTCAAGAAAGTAGCCTACTGAAGCAACCTGCAGAGTACATATTGTTATGCTTTCTATAGTCATTCACTTCAAAAATTACCTGAAATGAAAGCCTGGAAATAAGCAGGAGGAGTTACAGCTACTTCACTTACTATGACCCTATACAAGTCAAGTCATATCCTCATGCAGTTTTAACATCACCTTCTTGCATCTGCATTAAATCTCAACTTTAAAAAAAACTGCACAGGGAAAGCCTTAGAAAAGCAGGTGTTCAAAATACTGGTTGAAGAGAATCTCAAGAGATTCAGGTTGGGACATCTTTGAGGTTGCCCTTCCTTCCTTCTGCACGCAATGTGCTCACTTTTCCTCCACCTTATTTCTCATAAGGATCCCCTGCTCCCTCCTATTTTGAACAGATATTTTGGGGCAGAGGACTGCTGCTCTATTACCTCTTCGTAGCTTCACAGGCTTTGCCAATGATCTTATACCTTCATCCATTTAGCATTTTCTATTGTAAAAGGTACTCCTAGAATGCAAGATGTTACCGAGAGAAAGGAATGAAAGGGTTGAATATTTGCTATGCTCATTGATATAATGGTGAAAGCTGAAATCTTCATTGTCTCCTTGCAAAAAAAGAGGCACGAAATTACACAGAGGTGCCCCACAGAGCCCAGAAGGCACCAGCAAACCACAAATCATGAGATCCCCTTGGACAGGGAAAATGAAGCTAGACAAGAGAAAAGAAGTAACTTCCAGAAGGATGGGAGATAAACTGGCCTAATGCCTTTTGTTCTCAACTCCTAGGAACCAAAAGCTGCAGGTGAAGAAGTCAGATGAGAAGTTCAGACACAAACATCCCCAACAGGTAACATTCAATATTCAACCAGAAGTTTGTTCTACTGCAGATGTCTATTAAATTCCCTAGCAAAATCCCCATTAAAACTGGAAAACAGACTTGTTCATTCCAAAATATCATCCAAACAAAAAACAAAACAAAACAAAAAACCCACAAACCCCACAGTTAATCTACACTTGGGAATGAACCTGCCTTGAAAGGCAGATTGATTCAATGCCTTAAATAACTGCCTTTTGTAATTTTGATGACTCTGATCTCCAAAACATCTGGTTTATGTTCAAAGGGGTGGAGTAGAAGACAAGCCTGTGGTGTATTGCATCATACATGGGTAAACACTATCTGAAGTGGATGAACTGAATTTGTAAGACCTAAATCATAGTCAGTTTAGGAAGTCTGTTTCTTTCTCCTAAGCAGTCTGTTTAGTTAGAATATTTTTTCATCCAAAGACATGACATGGTTTCTAAGGAAGTTTACAACTGAAGGCAACCGAGAAAACACAATAAATCTGTTCGCCATTTGTCAGGGTTTCTGGACAGTGAGATGAGACAGTTGCGTTGTCACGAGAAACATACAAAAGTACACAGAAGGGGAGCTGTCACATTGCTTGAAATCCCTATCAGCTTGGTCTTCTCTAGTTTGCCTACATGGCTGCTAAGTAAATCAAAGTTACAGAAATTGTGAGACACACCCCAAAGCTACAGAACCTAAAAAGGGGCACTTGCCATCTACGCCTCCTGCTCTTTACAGCAGTAAGACAACAAAGTCATTGATTGTTAGATAATTGGCCACATTAGATACATAACCATATGGAATTCAAAGGGGGCAAGACTAACCTTACTGTAACATACTCCATTGCTAAAGACTATCTGCCAAGATTTCTTCTGCTCATTTGGAAATCCTAATATTGTGGACTCCTCAGTGTCAGTAAATCTCAGAGGTGCCCCTTCTCATCATCAACTGTCAAAAAAATATTTGGTCTATCTTAAGAGAGATCACTTTTCCTTCTATTGGCTCAGTATTTTATCCAGAATACACTCAGCAATACAACTTCAACCAACTGAACAGCTTCATGTCTACAGGATACAGGACTTCATGCATACACACACCGCTCAATCAATGATTGCCTTGAAGACTGGATAAATTCTTTGTTCATCCAACAACACCCTGCCCATTCCCATCCTCACCTCCATGACCTCCTAGCCTGCAGTGGGTATATCTGCATGCTAGAGGGATGCAAGTAACTTTCAGTAAAGGTAACAGTAATAATTATTTTTAGCTGGTTGAGTCTGCTCGAATCACTTTCTAGCGAGTCATCTGGTGGATTTTTAGTCTTCTGCTGCATCTATATTTCTAATCTCTCTTTATATCCCACTAGATCGGTAGCAATAGTTACGCAGTTAAGTGTACTATTGATGTGGCAGTATTTATGCAGTAAGTTAGCCAGTCATGAGCTAGGGCAGACATCATGTTTGTGTGCATTGTACGGTGCTGAGCTGCTTGTCTCAACTTCACAGAGCACAACAATATTGAAGATATCCAAGAGAGACCCACAGAAACTGGCCCTGAATCATTTCTTTCTTGCATCTTCTAATTGTGCAATGCAGGCGTTTAACAGTGACCAGAACTTTATTAAAGTGCTCATGGCTAGCAACACAAACAAATTGATGTATTCAGGCTCAGATGCCTTTAAATGTCTTCATGAGGTCCAGATCAGAATTAGACCCTGAAATGACACTTCTCATGAGAACTGGAAATGCTGTGCACATATTACTCAACTTACAGAAAGGCAGGAAAAGTATTGTGGAAGTACTTACTTATTTACAGAGTAGTCACAGCAAGAAAAACACACTCTAGAGTACAATTACTGATGATGAAAGCCCTTGATTACATCAGTGAACACATTAAGAGTTACTGTACCTCACCCCACCCGAGACATCTTCCTCATTATCTCTCTCAAATAGGAATGATTTTGATCTAAATGCAGATTAAGATTGATTTAAACTAAATTAAGAGCTCTAGTAAAGGTTGAGCATGTTATAATAGGATCATGCATTAATCCTACAACAGGTTTGTTTGCAGCTGAGCCCTCTGCTCACTTTGTTTTAATAAAAGCAAATGGACTGAGCAGAACCTTCTGACCAGGGACAGAGCAGCATCAGCTCTCTCCCGAGCCAGCACAGCACCGCAGCTAAAGCCGCTCAGGCTGAGGCTGCGGATCCTCCAAGGCCGTCTCAGGGGTTAGTGGTACAGCGACGCTTTATTACATCTGCCAGGTCAATAATAAAATGTCTGAGGGTTAGGCTTTGGGGTTTTTTTCCTAAATCTTTGTAAATCCTCAAAAATCTTTAAATAGGGTTAAGTGGGAAATCAAGCAGTTACTAGAGATAAATCTTATCTTACTTGTACAATCCTGGTTTAGGTTAGGAAAAAAAAAGCTGCTGGTGAATTTCTTTTCCCTGAGCATCTGTCACAACAGACTTACAGGTTCTTACGCCTTGCTAACCAAATTAATTCCAGGCAAAGTTATATTTATTAGATTTTGGCTTGCTTTTTTCTTTTTTTTTTTTTTTTTTTTTTTAGTTAGTTCTAGGGTTTACTGATTTTTTTTTTTAACTATATATTTACATAATAAGTAGTGGATGGAGGAATATTCATTTGAATTAGGTCATGCGGTCTGAGCAATAGCAGGCAGCCAAAAAAACAATTCCCCACACAGAGCCCCACGCACAGAAATGCAAACACTCCACATGCACCTTTTGGGCTACATTTCGTGACATTCTGGGTAAATACTGTAACATCTTATAAACAAATACAAACTCTCAATCAGAAATGCGGTTTTACTAAAATTCCTTTATCCTCAGCCTATGACTACATACTTGAGTCACGTGTTGACCAATACCTTCAGATAGTTCTGTTTCATGGTATTTTAAGGCCTGATCTTTTATGCAAACTGCTGTTAATTATATGGTAGGCCAATGCAATTAGAGCAGTTTAACTGGAATTCCACCAGAATTTCACAGAAGGGAATCAGGCTGTTTACTGTCAATGAGGTACTACACACAAAAATAACAAAACCTGAGAGATAACGTCCTGTATTTTCAAAATGTTTTTCTAAAGCATAACTTTGGTTTATTTATTTATTTATTCCTTACATACCAGATAAAATTATGTGCCTGAATGTAATGAATACAGACTTGAATAAATTAGTTCAAGCCAAGCACTGTGGGTTCCTTTTTTCTACTCATTTCCTTAAGCAATCCTGTGGGTCTCAAGAGTTACTGTGAAGCAAGCCAAGAACAAAAAAAAAAAAAAAAGAAAAACACACACACACACACCCCCAAAACCAAAACAAAGAAAAAGAAAAAAAAAAAGGCTCTATAGTGAACTTAGAGGTATAACCTCTGCACCATCTAGTGCTAGCTGTAACAAGGAGTATTAATACCATAATAAGAATTAACCCCAATCATATTAAATCTATTTAATATATAACATGTGGATAGGCAGCATGGCCTTCCAAAACCTCTCTTTGAGCACAGAAGATTAAAACTTACTACTTTCTAAGGTGGTAATGAATAATGTTTTCTCCTACTTCAAAAAAAGGTTATCTTCAACAGAAATAAAACCTTTAGTTAAGTAACTGAATGAAATAAATGAGGTAGTGTTTGTTTAAACTAATTTCCTTAGATCTTCTGATAGAAAGCAAGAAACATTTTTGAAAGCAACTGAAACAGGAGATGTTACCTTTGACAGGTTTGTGCTGCATATCAAATTGCAACAGGAACTCAAAGAGTGGATTTTCTAATTTAATGAAATATATATTTTGGTGAATTGTCAATTTCCTCAAAACCAAATGAATGTGCAAACTCTCTCTGGAAGACCAATCATAGACCTAGAACTTGATTCCAGTATGAGAATAATGTTTCTACATTTCCATCTCAGGAGAGATCCTCACATGCAGAATCTTGAGATCAGGGTTTTTTTCTGAAGTAAGGCAATATATTGAAAATCTAGAAAATATTAAAAACTATAAAATTGAACCATAACCATAACCCATAGGCTTCAGAACTGATTCTTTGTTTTCTTTTTCCAGGAAAACCATGTTTTAAAATACAAGATGCTTCCAGATTTGAGTCACTGTACGTCATTCACTGCTTCCAGCATGCACCTCTGTGGCATTTATATTGCTTTGGGATTTCTAATTATCTATTTTTCAGATTATTACTCATGAAGAATGTGAGAGCAAAAGCAGCGAGTCCAATTCCTCTGTTTCCCCACACAACAGGCACAGGATGATCAACAGTAACGCTCTATTCAGATATGCTGCGCCTAGATTTGGAAGAGTCCCTTTTCATTTCATGGGAACATTCAGTCCTCCTCTCTCTGTTGAAGCCACAAATATCAATTGGCAAGATTAACAAAAAGAGAAGGAAGGCAATAAGTATGTATGAATTAGTGGAACAAACTATCAAGGGAAGCAATGGAGGCCTCCCTGGATGGGCTTCACATGCAGTCTGGATTCCATTTAACCAGATACAAGTCCTTAGACACGCAATATAAATACCAAGTGAAGGTTAATTGTCTATGAAGAACTGGACTCCCAAAACATTGACCTTTGCCTTGAACTTTATTCATTTGATTTCATATATCACAGTACCCAGTCTTCAGGTGAAAACAATACTCTGCTACTATTCATCTGGGTGGTTTTCAAAGTTATCACACAGAAGGCTCCTATATGAAGGTATTCCAATATCTCTCTATTTCTTTCAGTCATTAATGTAAGGGAGATGAGCCACAGTAAGAGTTAACCTGCAAACCAGAACACAAGGCAAGAGGAGTATGGATGTAGTGTTTAACCAGAAAAACTGACCTCAGCTGTTAGAAGTTTTGCCCCAAATGAGAATGTAAACCCCAGGATTCAGAACTCCTGCTCCATTTCCTGAACTTGAGCTGAGCCCCCTCTCAATTTCTGAGCCTTTGTTTCATTTTCCCAGAATAAAAAAGGCACAAAAAATTTGAGGGTTTTTTCAGCTTTTAAGTCCGAGTTCTGCAAAACATATCCAAAATGTTAACAGATATCAAACTGCAGGTGTCAATAAAAATGGAAGGAGAGGACAAAAGTTAGATCTGTAATTAATACAGTACTAGCTACATTCTTTCTAACTGTGAGAGATGAGTTTGCAATGCTGAGTAACTACAGGGTTTGCTTTCTTTGTAATCCAGTCTCCCGTCTTCTGAAATGGTTGCTTAAGGAAAAAAAATGGTATGTTCCCTTGGACTCTGAGAAGACAGCAATGAAGTACCAGGCTTAAGAGCCAATAAAGGAATGCAGCCTAGTCCATAAAAATCTAGTGAAAATGTTTAATTGATTTATAACTATTACTTTCAAAAAACTCTGAATTTCATTTGCAACTCAAAACAGAAGCATTTCTGTAGCACATAAGGAAAAAGCAGCAGCAATACGACTTGATACCACAAGAGGCCAAGTGGCCTTTGCTTATTTTATGCAGTTATCTTCAGTCACAATGTGGAGAAAAAACAAGATTTTTTTTTTTTTTTTAGTCAGTCAGTCTTTAAGAATAAAGAACAGTTTAAAAATACCCTCCTTTTAACTTTATGTGATTTACCTAAATGACTTGTAAACGTTAGCCACAATTTTGTGACGCCAGTAAGTTCTTCACAACTCTTTCATTCCTCTTCACTCATTTTTAGATAATTATAATAACAACAAACAAAATGACCTAGTAACATTTCCAGCTGAAAGTCTGGAAAGAAGGAGGAATCTTCTCAAATTGCTTTGGAGAGGGGTCATAGTAAAAACAAACACATGATCCTCATAAAAGCATGCCATGTATTTTTCCACTGTACTTAAGGAGATCACCAACCAGCACAGACCCACATAAAACAATTTAATTGGAGGCAAGCTCAGACAAGTTTTACACGTCTAGTGCACATCAAGTGTCAGGAAAAGATCTCTCTGGTCTTAGATGATAGAACTGATACATCAGAGCAAACCTAGCCACATTTATTTGATGACGGACCTTGCTAATCAGGATCATATTAGGACACCAGTTGGCCAACACGTCAGTTACAACTCTCATCTTGGTTTATTAACACCACATTTTAATACTAAATCAAGTGAACTTTCAGTGAGAGCCAAACATCTGTGTGTACACATTCCTTTTGAGGAGCGCTCTCTCCCTGTGCTGGCAGCAATTCTTCTCCCTAACCTTTTAGACAGATACTTCCAGAGCATTTGAGAGCTGCAGGCCTCATCAGTATCAGTCCCAACCCACCAAAGCACCTAAGGTCATGAGTGGTATCAATGAAGTTATCTGATTGGATTGCATATACCCACCTTCACATTTTAAAGAGGGCCTGAGAAGATGGGACTACTGTCCAGGTGGCTGCAAACCTTACATCAAGGCCTGGCGCTCAGATAGTAGCAAGTCCCAGGCAATTTCTCAAAGTTATTAATTTCTTAATGCTCTATAAACATAAACTAGTTTGGAACTTTCTAAATGCAAACTCCCTGCTTCATCTCTATGCAAGCGTTTCTTAAATTAAGAGGCTGGAAAACATTTCTTAGTGGAACAAGCAAAAACAAAATGCATGAAACTGGAGTATCTAATTCCATTGTCCCACCGACTAAATTCTTCTCTGACACTATTTACATAGATTAGACGAGAATGGTGTGAGAAACATGCATAAATAAGAAGTCTTTAATCATACTGAAAGGCCTACAAAAGAGAAGGGAAAAGAGAAAAAGAGAGCTTAACAGCGCTAACCCCTGAACAGCCCGCTGGAGTAGGTA
>VYZW01000732.1:1636-23047 GCA_013401315.1 Balaeniceps rex
TATGTTTAAGTTGTATTGGGCTTGGTTTTCTAGTTTAGCAAATCAAGATACCTGGACTCTGTCTCTTTCCATCCCAAATTGAAAATGGATGTCTGCCTTCTTGACAAACCAGATCGTAAATGAGTTGTTAGAGATCACAACAGTCAATATCTCAGAAATAATAAAAACTTAGACATATGAGTAATTCTTCTCATCACCAAGTTATTGTGCATCAGCTGATCCATACATGGACATGTGGGCACTCTTAGCATATGGCAAACAAATTAAGGCAATTTATTGTAATTCTGCCTCATTATGGATTATGTTATCTGGCATTTGCTGATGGATAAATGCATGAACAGATAATGCATGGCAACTTGTCAATCCACATGTCTAAATCTAATATATATGTATATATATATATATACACACACACACAGGTGGATTCTTCTATTTCTCATTTCCTTCCCATTTTAAAGGCAGATACTGCGTTTGTGTTTCTTCAGTTACCTGAGATATTTACCTTTATTCCATCATCGGGTACCTCATCAGTCTTACACAGTTTCTCAAAAGATAAATTCATGTTTCTGAGATTCCTCAGCCAACTCTTTAGGTGTCCTAGTATCCCACAAAAAGACCTCAGGTTGAGTCAAGTATGGTCCAAGCTGTTCCCTTTCCCTATTTGAAGGCGAATATTTATCCCTTTGCCATTCATATAAGTTACATATGTCACCAGCTCTTCTTGGCAAGAGTCAACTTTAGAAGATTTTCCTTTCCCCTTTGAGAAGACCCAAAGTCTTCCCAAAAGACAAAGGTATTAAAATCCCTCATTTCTTTAACATGACAAGACAGCAGAACTCTGTATATGCCTACGCAAAGTTGATAGATATGAATTTTTGTTGAGAAGACAGATGATAAATTAGTCAAAGCTCACACAGAGTTGACAATTCAATAGCAAAGACCCAAACCCAGATTTCCTAAATTGCTGCAACAGCCTTTCTACAGAAAACACTCAAAACCACGCTGTTGGCAGGAGGCCACTTAGTTCCCTTGCTCATGTCAAAGCTCACGAAGTTTTCTCAGGTTCATCATTCCTCTCAGATCTTTACCAAAGGGCCAGTCTGCTGTTTTGCACACTAAATGAATAGGGCCGCTCACACAGCAGAGTCCCAGGTGAGATGCTGAGAGAGTGGCTGGTCAATAGTTCTAGCAAAAGACAATAACCCAGCCGCTCACCCAGCATGGTGGGAGCTGAGCTATAGGATAGCAGACTGCTTCCCAAGTACACTCTGCCCAGTTTGAGTAAGGAACACGAACAGGGTCTCCCATGTCCAAGGAAAAGTTTCTTCACTACCAGATAGAAAGTCAATCTCTTATTTTTCTCACTGTGGCCAATGAAAAGTCAACTATTTTCTGTAAGTGAGAGAGGGTTCTAGATGAAAAATTCATCACAGAATAAAGGACAAAATTCTGTAATGCCTAAATATAAAATAGCTTTGAAGGTCTGAAATAGGTGAGTACTCAAACCAGCAGGGTTACTGGTTCTAACACACAGGGAAGGTTGTTTGTTTTGGTTTGGTTTTTTTTTTTAATAAGGGCAAGCTGGCTTGGTTAGATACCTACTGGGAGAAAAAGGTTCACAGCTATGTTTTACAGTTAAAATGCACAATAAGAGTGCCTTGCTAACCAAGAACTGTACCTTCATATTCCTCATTTTTGACCAGCTAACTTGAGGAATTTGTCTTGCAAACTGTTACTCCTGAGAATACCTAGCCCAGTAGAAAATTATGTGGGGTTTGCGTTTTGGTTCCCCCCCGCACCCCTTTTTTTTTTTGCCAGGTCAGTAAGATGAAATAGCTAAAGGGAACAAAAGCAGGGGAAAGGATGCTGGTAGTGGTGGGGCAACAAACTTCCACCACCCAAACCTCACTGTGAAGCATTACGAGATAACCCACCACGGGCCTAACTCCCTTGGTGAGTTTAATTTCTATTTTGTAACGCATAGCAATAGCTATGCAATGTAATGCTGTATCAGTTTAAAAGCAGAAAAGATATCTACTTCAAAACAAGTATCTCACACTCAAAATGTTAACAATTAACCACCCCCGCACACTTACTCAAGTAAACAGAAAAAATGACAGCTTTAAGATACATACAGTTGTGCTTAACATTTAAATGAAGTCTTTATTTTATTAAAGATAATTCATGTCACATTTTTCCCCTTCAAAGTACAAATTCAACTCCAGCCACAGTGAATAAGGCACACCCTTCCATCCATACATTTTGATTTTATACTTACAATAGCTACAGACAATGTTAGCTTACTGCAATCTCATTCGATGTTAATTCTCTTGAAAATGTTCTTATTGGCATGATCTGAAGCCCACAAGGCTCTCTTTGGTTGGCTTTAGATTAGGCTCTTACATAACTGTAACATCTGGGGCTCATTTGTACTATGCAAGTTCCAACAGACACAATTTCTGTGTGTATAAATTCATTTCTATTTAACAGATGCCTGTATTTTGGAAAAGCAGAACTGATATGCAATTCTGTTCAGTTGAACATACAAGTTAATACATATTCTCCCATAAAGGAATGAAATAAATAATACAATTTTGTATGACATACACCCTTGATGTTTTCCAGTGTGTTTTTTTTTTAACTTCTGTGCTTTGTAAATTCACGTCCATCTCTGCACAGGGGATAGAAACCACAGCAGACCATTATTGCCACAGCTGAAACTACTGGGAGGGAGAAGGTCTAGGGTCAGTACTCTTCTCCTACATTATTTTTATACAAAGTATCCAAAGTATTACATACTCTGTAAATTCTAGATTAATCTGTGATCTTCCTCAGGAGACAGCAAAGCAATCTAACACTAAGTACAAAAGACAGAAAGTACCATTGCATAGCCCACATGAAGCAATTGTCAATATGTGTGTGTTTGTTTATGTGCAGCTCCACAGTGAAGTTTGGAAGGGATTGCTATGAATTAGTGAAAACTCTCCATACAATAGCTTGTTAGGCTATACGGAACGAAGAAGTGTGATGAACTGTTATAATCTACTTCCTTCTTAAGCATAATTTTCCTCCAGTGAAGAGCAATTAGAATTTCTTGTAAAGTTGCTTTTTTTTTTCCTACTGACAATAAAAACATCACACAAGGATATCTATATTCATCCTTGTAATTGCACAAAAAAAAAATATTAACAGGATTATCACTAAATCCTTGTGAAGAATTCAGTATTACTACTATAGAAAAAGCCTTGCTGAAATAAATAGATGAGCCAGAACTACTACCCAGTAATGTGCATGGTTTACAGGGAATCAGAAAATGGTCTTCAGATTACAGCCTCTAAGATTATATCAAAAATAGGTCAGTACAACAATTCATTAAAAGGACTAAAAATAAATTATTTTAAAATTATTTTTCCAACTTTTACCCATGCAATAAGAGTGGATTATTCACACTCTCAACTATCTATTTCATGTATTTTCATCATTTATCTCAGAATACTACAGCCTACAAATACCTGAGATTATCTTTCTATACTGATAGAAGTTACAGTTTGCCAGGCTGGCAATGCAGAATTTTCAGTGATTCTTTGGAAACAACAGCAGAGTCTCCACCCATCAATCTAAAAGGCACTGGGCTTTGCACATTGCTTTTATGTTTTTCTTTTTTAACTCTGGTCCTGTTTTTGTGATCAAGGACTTACCTTTCCCTCTGGTAAAATAAAAAGCAACCGCTTATTGTGTTAAAGCACAAATTCTCCAGAAACATCACACCCAAATGTGGGGTACTAAGTGCAAGCAGTCCCTTTAGATGACTGTACACAGGAGAAAAAAAATGCACATTCAAGGAACTTCTGTGCATTTCCATTAAACTACATAGGTCAGTACAGATGTTAGTACTGTCAAGTACCAGGTTATGGGAAGGAGTTTTCCCTAGAGCATTAAACAGTGCTTTTGACCATGAACTAGGCAGCGGAGGGACAGCTCATGACAGCAGGAACTGCCCAGAAGGTTACATTATCTCTGCAAATAGAGACTTCAGCTGATAGTGTTATTTTATTTTCCACCCTAATATAATTCAGTCCATTTCTTTCCCATGATTACTTCCTTAATATTCTCCAAGAGCCAAGGACATGATATACCCTGCTTTTAAACCTGATTTTGCCCATAACGAGAAGTTACAGTAGACACTGTGCTTCCTATTTAACTTTGCTGCATAGCCAATCAGTACTTTGTTTGAAAAGTTTCATTTTCAACACACAACATATTTGTGAAAGTACTGTTTTTCAAAAGCAGAGGAATATGGAGAACAATTTAACCAAAAGAGTCTTCATATTTTTTAACAGACAGTGTAGTACCACTGATTGCATTTCAGATCAGCTGTACAGTAAAAAAAAGAAATTACTCTTCAAAACAGCTACTGCTCTGTGAATTATCGAGCACAACATGAGTTAGAAATTATTGCTAAAATGTAATCTTGGCCGTGCAAATGCCCATCTTTCATACAAGGGCAGAAACAGAAACACTTTTTCAATAAACATGGAGGTACCTCCAAGGGTTGGAGGAAGATCAGGACTTTTCCTCCTTGCTCATTTGGCTCCTGGTCCACTCCTAGCAGTAAGCACTGCAATCACTGCAGGACCCCAGAAGATAAATCGGTAACTACTAGCATGGGACAGTACCCCTGGCTCATCTTTCTGGGATCTAATGCATCAAACATGCCTGGACCATTCTCCTGAACCAAAGCCAACTGGCTTGGTGTTGGCCAAGTCCATAGTATTAAACTAACTCTTTTCCCCTTCAAAAGAGGATGGCTGAATCCAAACCGCCCCACAGGAATACTACCTGGCCTGTGCTGTCTCACAAGCGATGCCAAGGAGCTGCCTGGAAGACTGTGAGTTAGTCCCAGCCAAACGCACACCAGGGACCACTCTGACAACTCTACAGAATTGCACTCCTGTGCCAGGAAACCTCTGATGCTCCTCAGCTGCCGTGTACAGAAACAGCCTCAGTGCTAGACAGCTTCAATAACTCCTACAGGCAAAGCCAGGCGCCATTTATGGCCACAAATGTACTTTAAAGTGCACTCAGGTATCGTTTCACCATCATTTCTAAGCCAACTTAAGTATTTCCATTTTATATCCTCACCTGCTTATCTGGAGTTTTCTTTCAATCTGGCACCATACGGCATCAACCCAGACAGACACAGGGCTGCTAAACCCCTCCGGTGTCTTTCCAGAGACTGCCCCATGTCCCTGCCAGGTGGGACAGCCAGCCGGCCCCCCAGCAGGCAAGGCCAGGCCACTGGCTGCCCATGCAGTCCAGAGCATCTCACGTGGGTCTTACAGGCTTTGAGACTTTCTGTCAAATTTGAGCACTGCTAATATCGGCTTATTTCTGTTCTGACTCTTCTTCCTTTTTCACTTTAACTCAGTTAGTTATTTCCATAAAGCTTTGGTAAAGCATGTACAAGGAGATTTTGAAAACAAAACTGTGGTGGATGCAGCACTGTCATTTAAATGCCTGGTTAGTTTAACGCAGTTGATGTTTGTTTAAGGCCTGGGTTATGTACACATCCACCACACTTCCAGGCATTTTAGATGCAGATTCAGGATTGCTGATGGCATCCATTGAGAAAAATACATATTTATCTCCCTGCAACTGGGGTTCTTTCTATAAATCTCTTTAAGACAAATTTTCACTCATACTGACCCATGCCAACCACTGTTTCCCTTCTCATCGCCTTCCCATGACAAATTTCATTACCTTTTAGACACGGCAAATATTCAGATCAGTATAACATAATACAAATTAAAGTGCATGTTCACTTTGGATCACCTGGAGAAAATTTCAAACCTTATGGCTCCCCAGGACTGTGTTTCCTCCTGTACAGCTGCAGAGAGAACAGGTTTGCATTGGGGTTTTGTTTTCTTTTGTTTTTTGTTCTTGGCTGATAAAAGATTTCAGTGGCGCAGCAAATCAAACATAC
Organism: Balaeniceps rex; assembly: GCA_013401315.1. Lineage (NCBI taxonomy): Eukaryota > Metazoa > Chordata > Aves > Pelecaniformes > Balaenicipitidae > Balaeniceps > Balaeniceps rex. The sequence goes on from VYZW01000732.1 coordinate 7,620, forward strand.
TAAATCTGCGTGCTTCAGCTCCAGAGACTGGTCAGAAGCAGAAAGTAATCAGAGATGGGAATTAAGAGAATGGTTTTGTGTCCCAGATCTGGGGAATGCCACGGGATTGCTGGGCAGTATTTAGACAAGAGACTGCTGGAAAGAAGCTTCTAGGAAAAAAAAACAAAAAAACAAAAACAAAAAAAACCAACACAAAACCAAACCAAAACAGAACACAAAACTCCCATTTGCTATTTCTGGTACATATACCATATTTCTGGTACATATTTTGGGATTAGCTCATGATGTAGAGAGGTGAATATATTGTAGAACAGAAAGAATGTGAATTATAAAGCAATTAGGCTGCTTAGAAATAAAAGAAGGGAAGGGGATTAAGGAAGAAAAGAGAATGAAGCGAAACACAAGGGTATTCTAAAAGAGCATACTCTACTACAGAAATGATTTTGAATCTGATGCATGGCTGCAGCATGCTCAGTGCTGTCCTGCCCATCCAAAACCCTCTGCCTGCCCTGCAGCCAAGGCTGAGAGAGGGAGGAGGAATGTCCCTTTTCCAGCTTCTGGACAGTAAAGAAACATGGAATTCATCTTTTACACCTCTTCCTGAAAGTATTAGAAACTAAAATCATCTTGTAGACTGATTTTTTAATTATTACATATTCTGTTTCATTAATAGCACATAGAAGTCGGAGATGAAGCACTCTTCATCAGGCTGCATTGTCTTCCATGTATCATGTAAATGTTGTTGGCAACACAGAAAAACAGAAGCTTACGCAGTTTTGTGGTGTCTGACAACACTGAGCCCTGAGTACAGGTATGAAACTGGTATTCAGTTGTATGTGATTATCTGATTATTTGAATCCCAAATACCACTTTGGTACATCTCAAAACATTAAGATCTCAACCATATTACCTTAAAGGAATAGCTATAAATCAGATGAATTTTTAAGAATTTGATTATTCAGATTACTTCTGTTTTAAATTATGACTGCCTATTTCTATATCCACCTATTTCAACCGTGGCTGTTACTCAAGCTGACTTAAAAGCTCACATTCAACTCTGGGTTAATTCTTTTCTGTGTCTTCTCTCTATTTCCATCTTCCACCGCTCACTCATATACATCATCATTCTCTTCTCCCTCTATATCACTTGCTGTTCTCACCACATTTTGACTTTTTTTTCTAATTAATATGATTTTCCTTCCAATAGTCTTTTAATCCTTTCTACTTCAACTTATTCTGTTGTTTTCCTATATTGGCACTCCTTGAAAAACAAACAAACAAAACCCTGCAAGGGAACCCCTGCTCCAAATCCCACTTTCTTAAAACACCCAGGTAATCAGAATTTAATCAAACAGCAGCAGACCTTTTGTTTTAAATACTGAAACCTCACCTGAGATCTGTCAGAGAACACAGTTTCCTAAAAAAAAAGAAACCCCAAACTTAATCCTTTTTTCCTTATGAAATCCAGTAGAGCTAAATAAAGATCCATTACTTGCAAAATTATTTCTCTCCTTGGTTATGTATTTCTCATTTCCTGACACGCTTGCGCTTCTGGGATGCACTTTCACTGGGTGAGAAATAGCGCACAAGAGAATGGGAGGACCCAGGTATCGGTTTGCCACTGCCAAGCGTGGTACAGTCATGAAACAGTTCATGTCATGGCTGCAAAACTACTAGGTTTAATTATTTCTTTAAACCGGGACAGAAAAGTATTCTTGCTGGTAAGCAATGTCATTTTAATTTTTCCCCTTCTTTGCATAGTGGGCTAACTTAAAGGAAATAGAATGCTGCAATTCTGTTCATAAACAAACAAACAAAAAAATCACTGGGTTTATTGATCCATCGAGGGAAATTCCCATAGAGAACAGAAAAATTAACTTTTCATGACATTTGTTATTTTTACAATTTACTCCTTATCATAGTGTGAGAGGAAATTCAAGCAGAGTCGCATTTTAAGTACTTGTTTCGACCCAGAACTTACTCCCTTGCACAACCCATCCCCCTCGCCGGCAAAGGCCGTGGGAGGGTTTGATTACAGGTCCTCAGCCTTCTCTTTCAGCAAGCTGCCTCCGATAAGCAGAGGCGACACAAGGCATGCGTTTGTCCTGACACCGCTCTGCGTATGAGAGGAGTCTCCTGCCCACCCGTCCCAGCGTGCCTCACAGTGATTGTTTCTTCCTAAGGAGATTTAGGCAGTTTGCGTCAATCAAGGATTTAACAATAGACATAAATGCCATCCCCTCTTAACATAAACAAACAGCTGCCAGCACCTTCCTTGATGAGCTAAGGGTGCATGGGCGGCTGGCAAAAATTACAAAAGTTAGTCATTTCTAGTGTATTCTCTCCTTTTAAACGTACTGCCTAATCTTATCATTTAATCATAGGACTGATTTTGAAGGTCCTTATTTTTCTGTGGTAGCAAAAAAAATACTTAAAAGTACTATAAAGGCAGATATAAATAAAATGGGAATTCTTATGAATCATAGTATTAAACATCCAGAATTACATACAGAGTACAAAAACCATTAACAATGTAAGCATAGGCAATCATTAAATGTTTTTCCAACTTCAACTGTCTAAATGAGGAAACAGATAGAACTCAAATAATGAATTATTGTCTAAGGCTTGCTCCCTAGTCCATGAAGTAGAGTATAACTTTATCAGAACAGCAGCAGAAATCAGCATTCACAAGTCACAAGGCTTCAAGCCTTGCAGTAAATAGAATAATAATAATTATAAAACATCTTGAAATTAATTGCTTCCAATTGCAATATCAACACGAAACATGCTTGATTTTGCAAGCAAGCTTGTGCTTTTTAAACCTGGCCGTGTTCAACACATACTTACAAACCAGACAATTACATAACGGAATTATGAACTCTTTAAAAACTGGCCCAATCAATCCCTCAATGAACTTCAGGAAATTAGCATGAAATGAGCAGTTTGCCAGATGCCCAGCAGAAGGCAAATGAGGAAACATCCCTGCCCCACAAACGATCTGCCACTCAGTGGCTCGGCAGCAGGGCTGGATGTGTTTCTCCTGACCTCTCCCTTCCACACTCTTCGCCCCCAGCACACATGTGCAATTTTTTTCCAGGTAGAAAGGAAGTGGCAAAAATACAGCTTACATATTATTTCCTTATTTGTCTTATTTCCTCATAAAATATTTTAAATCCAAGTACTTCTTCTTTGCCCTAGATTCTCCTTTCAATAAGCTGTTTGGTAGCTCCCACCGAACACCATTAAATCAGTCGCAGTCATCCTTTCAGCAACAGTTCCAAAAGTTACCTTCACGATGTTAGAAGCTTATTAAAATTATAGCACCTCTTAGCACTTGAACTCCTGATCTGATTTCTTAGAAATAGCAAAGACTCACAGATCAAAAGAAAATAACAGTATTAATGCTATTTAATCAGCTCCAGTTTATTCTAGCCTCTTGAAGCAGAAGGCAGCATGCTGCATATTCTATTCTACATTCAGACTGACTCAAAATTCAAAGCTGTGTCTTCGAATATTTCATTCTGACACTGTTAAATAGCATTTTGGGAGGTGTGCAAAGCCCTGTGCTAACATTTTGAGGTAAAGCTTGTCCTTCTTAACTTCCCACATTCTTCTGCTGCCAGGTTTTGGGAGTCAAATCCAAAAGTCTCGCCACGAGTTTCTTTCTTTCTTTCTTTCTATGCCCCTGCAGAAACAGGGATGGTTGTAGGACCAGATGAACAGCCTCGCAGGCTCACCACCTATTCTTCACTCTGTGGCTTCCTTAGGAGCCTTCTTGCTTTTCTCGAAACTTCTGTAAACAACATCCAATTATGGTCTAAGGATGTTTTCAGAAACCTTCAAAACTCTTGGTCCTGCTCACAGGGTAATATTGCAGGGTTTCTTAGACAAAATTAGAATGAGATCTATTTCTCTTGAAAGCAGGGTCCTAAACATACATTAAATTTCTGAAAACAAAACAGATGCTGTGACTTAGTAGAACAATTTTGTCAACACATCATCTGATTATCTTTTTATTCTTTTTTTTTTAAAGATAAAGGGGTATGAGATCACTCCTACCTGGGGAAAAATAATGCCACAAACACACCACAGAGATTTAAAAATAAAATGGCAATCGCTGGGACAGTTCTTATGCTCACAGAATCCTAATTAACACCAGGCAGAATTTGGCCCACTGTGCAAGCCCCATCTAATCCCCGCACTGTAGTCTGCCACGCCAGAAGGTTATTCCTTGAAACACTCCCCGGTAAGCCAGATAATTCTAGAAATGACATTTCAATGCCACTGAATCTGTTTGCCTAGTGCTATGATAATCTAAGCTTTTTCCACTTGACTGTACTTGTATTACAACATAGAAGTGGTGACAATGATATCTTTTTTGAGAAAGAAATCAAAAAAGACTACACCTATTTTGGCCTGTAGATTGGGACACCCATTTGGAAATAACTGAATCTTTGCAAGGGTAGCATCTTCCCTCACTTATTTTGTATCTACGAGGTACATCTCAAATTATAAAATGTAAGCAGAACATTCAGAGAGTGTCAGAGAGATGGAGTACCATCTAATGTGTAAGATAAAAATAAGAAAACCAATTGTTTAGTGTCTAAGGACTACATTAAAAACGAGACACTGGAGCAGCTAGAGCAGAGCAGCTGTTTTTACACTATTTATCTCCTGGTTCCCAGATAAAGGGCCTGTGAGGGCAGGGGAACACAGGGAGAAGCAATGGACTGAGCATCCCACAGACTGCTGGAGCAGAGCCAGGGAAAGTTTTCACGTCATTGTCCCAAGGCTGATGGCTCAAGGCCATTTTGCACCTCCTCACCTGAGCTGCACTTATGGCTCATTACCTGTAACCCAGGATATAAAGCTGAGGGTTTAGCATAGGAAACTAAGCTTTATGATAAAACCAGATCCTGCAAACAAATGGAGGTCTCTACTAAATGGAGACCAGTTTTATAAATATTTCCGAGTTCAGCTCCTTGCTGTGCTGCCATTATAATCTATGTGGAATAAAGGGCCATCTGCAACAGTGTAGGGGAGAAGTACTCCAAATTCAGTCTCTGATTTCCCATTTATGCCATGTAAGAATTGAACAGGGCCAGCTTCTGCACCAGGTCCAGGGTTTAATGCTCTTTGGCAACCTGGCTTTATTGGCTCCATGTTCACATCCAGCCACCTACGCAGGCGAGGAAGAACTCACCTGGCTGTGCTTGCTATTTCTTCACAACTCTGCAAAATGGGCAGCTCACAGCAGGGCTCAAAGGAGACGCTGCTCTGCCTGATGTCAAAGCCAGGAACACCATATTATGCAGATAAATACACCTAATACTTTTCAGGGTATTCCTGTCCTCATGACATAAGGGACATGAGTGACATGACATATCTCTTCATTTTCACTGATACCTCTCCTCAGAACACCTGGGTACCATTTAAAGACCACTTATTTTGTTACAGCTTGCCATGGTTTAATCCCAGCCGGCAACTCAACACCATTCAGCTGCTCGCTCACCCTCCCTCCCTGGTGGGACAGGGGAGAGAATTGGAAGAGCAAAAGTAAGAAAACTCATGGGTTGAGACAAGAACAGTTTAATAATTGAAATATTACAATAATAATAATAATGATGATGATGATGATGGTGAAAAGGAAAACAACAAAAAGACGCACAAATCCCAGGAAAAACAAGCAATGCAACAGTTCACCACCTGCTGACTGACACCCAGCCAGTCCCCGAGCAGCGGTCACTGCCCCCCAGCCAACTCCCTTCAGTTTATATACTGAGCATGACGCCATACGGTATGGAATAGCCCTTTGGCCAGTTTGGATCAGCTGTCTTGGCTGCACCCCCTCTCAGCTGCTTCTGCACCTGGCAGAGCATGAGAAGCTGAAAAGCCCTTGACTTAGTGTAAGCACTACCTAGCAACAACTAAAACATCAGTGTGTTATCAACATTATTCTCATGCTAAATCCAAAACACAGCACTATACCAGCTACTAGGAAGAAAACTAACTCTATCCCAGCTGAAACCAGGACACAGCTTATTTTCCAATTTCACTCAATTTTTTCACCTTTTGTCTCTTGCCTTGTGTAAAATACTCAAATTTAGTGTCCTTGGTGAAACTTATTTTTAACTCTGCCAGTTATGAGACTACTATGATTTTTTCTTCTTTTTTAATTAGTAAAGCAGTAACATAAAAACCTTGAAAAAATGTCGTATAGCAGCATAAGGAAATTTGTATCTGCTCCATAGCACTCTATACTCCTTCACACTTCCTTGAAGACAATTTTAGTAAGAAAAATCAAAGACTATGAAGTCAACTAAAGATGTAAGTATGTGGTTTTCTTCAAGTCTGACAGATATTTGAACAAATACTTAGGCATATGTGCAACAAAACAGATTCTGGTGAGTATTTAATTATTTCATATTCAACATAGACCAAGTTTTTCAAAGTTGTCTCAGTAAATAAATTGCATTTGATTGCAACAGAATTTTCTAAGTTCTGCTATAACAACACCAAAACAGTTTTATAAACCAAGAACCACAAAAGAACACTGAACCTCAAGCGTAACACTGACATAGAAATGTTGAAAGACTTTTGGTGTGCCCCTCGCCACATGATATATCAGACCAACTGTCTGTAAAAGACTGGGGGGTTTCCTGTACCATCAACTGGCAACCGATAATGTTATATCATAAAACACTGCAGCCAACTATAAATATTACTGAAGCTCACCAAAATCCTTACAAAGGGGTCAGGTAAGTGAAGGTTTTGTGCAACAGAATAAGAAAATACTTCACAGCAGAGAAAGAAGTGGGCTTCAAGGTCATTTTGGTGGAGCAGCCAAGGCTACTTTTCAGAGGAACTCAGGATGATGTTTCATCCTTGGGCTTTTAATACAACTACTTTCATATTTTTTTCTTATATGTATGATTCAGCCTAATCTATTCAGATTTACTAAAGAAAATTTAAAAGACATGTTCTTACTATAGTCTCACTAGAATTCATCTTGAAACTGGGACAATACAAAATATGGAAGGATAAAAACATCAAGTGCTGCCAGCAGCATAAACTCACCTTATGGCAGGATTTTGTAGAAGGTAGAAGAAAAGAGCAGATTAAGGAGCTGATTCTGCACCTCCCAGCACAGGCCAGCAAGAGGCCCTGGAGGCTCCCTGCCCATAGCCGCAGCCAGCCCAGGCAGCCTGGGTTTAGATTTCTAAAGCATGCAGAAAACTGCAGTTAAAACATCTCTCTCTGAAAATTTAGGACCTGAAAAATATGACCTGAGACTTTCCAAACCAGTTTTCAGCTCAGTGCTCTGCAGCCCATTGCCATATCAACATGGACACTTCATCTCAGCATGCCTTTTTGCTCTGAAATACATTCAATGATTTCATGTTTTCTCATGTCAAGCTACATGTAAAAGAGAAAATCAGAAGCTCAGTAAAAATATCCATTAAATGACATCCCAAACTATAGTTTTTATAAGGGCTGAAATCTTTCTGGCACAATATAGAAGACACTATGGAATGTTTTAAGCTTTGCATAACCCTAGTATTTATTATAGAGCATTTTTAGATTTAATTATCCCGACCTTGAAAAAAGGACCACACTAGAGAACCCACCTGTACGATCTCCCATCATGATAGGTGGTGCCAATTACATTTGGGCACAGTTACATTGAGCTGCGCATTCAGAGTAATGCACAAGGGGAATACCACAGCGTTGCACTTGGCTGAATTTTGAGCTGCCCCCCTTGACTACCTTCTGGAGTTACTGGCACTTCAGGCCATTTTGACTAGATCCATGTTCAGCTGTGCCAGGCGGGTAAGGCCCATGCCAAGGTACTGCATGCTCAAGAAGGATGGAAAGCACCAGATCCAGAAAAGGACCTGGCAAGGGTAGAGGCCAAACCCAACATTTTGACCCTGAAAGCTCTTTCCTACAAGGTTCTGAAATTTCTTATGGGAACGCAGCATCTTACTCTTGAGACAAACAAGAGCTCAGCTCCTAATGTTGAGATCCCAGAATATCTCCGCCTTGTTCCCCTGCCAGACTTCATCTGGCAGCTTCAGAACATGCACAAACAGGCACAAGCTACTGCAACAAGACTTAAACATGTGAAAGATTGAGTCCCAAATACATAAAAAGTTTAACAGAATAAAAATAATGAACATGTAGCTGTATGAAAAGGAGGCAAAATCAGCAGATTTCAAGCACCTGGTCTGCCAGACTGAAAAGCAGGAAAGCAATGCTGAAGATCATGTTCCATCACTTCCAGCTAGAGCTGCTTGAATAATTCATTTTCGGGAGCAGGGGCCAAATCAGTGTCTTGTAACATTATGCAATGTCTTGTACAATACTAGGAATACACCCAAACTATTTTTATCAGTTTACTTTTACTGAAATGCAAGTACAAAATTAATCATTTGGGGTTAAAAAATCTAATATTTTAAAAAGTGATGTCTAATTCAGGACTCGGTTTTAAGAAATGTCTGAATTAAGATTGTATGTTACAAGTACAACCTCTTGTCAGAAACTTACACTTATTTGGGTCTGGGTAATGTACTGTGTCATGAATGCACTGATGATTTCCCTTTGCATCTCAGTAACAGTTAAACATATCTCCCATCTCCCAGACTGCTGAGATTTCCGTTTCAGCTTCCATACTACATACTCATTACCACAGTTAATATTAATTGGTAATCACACAGAAAAGCACCTGAAGCAAAGAAACAAGACAGAAATAACCTTTTTTATTCCCACCAGGCAAGAACTGAGACATGGTAATAGGGCACTATGTTTACCTTTTATGTTTACCCTGTACATAATAAAAGACTTCACCAGCCAGCATGAATAGACATTTTTCATCATCACCTTTTTTTTTTTTCAAATGGAAGGTTTTTCTTATATGCAAAATTGCATTAAGCAAGCAAAATTACTTATTCAGTCATTTGCATAAACATCTTCCATGGTTTGCACAAAACTTGACAGCTGTGATTTGCTTTACGCATGCATAAATAACAATAAAATTGGCCCAAAGACTTTTACGTCACTTTTTAAATGTGAAGCCTAACAGGGCAAAGGAAAAGGTTATCACTTCCAGGAATACTGGAAAAACACTTAGCTCAGACCTAGTAAAAAAACAATAGGCAAGAAAACAGGACAAAAAATGTTAATAAATAAAAAATTATGAAATTCCTAAATCTCAGCAGATTTGTACCTATTGACCTCAATGCTGAATGGGACGTAACTATAGTTACAGAGGCTAAATCAATAGATATTTCTTTTAAATGATAAAGAGTATTTTAAAATATTTTGAGAACTTAACATTTCAAATATTCCAATATTTGTATATTTGGAGAATATCCAAATATTTCAAATATTCACAACTTTTAAATAAATTAAAATTAAAATTTAAAGCATTTCAAAGTACTTTTAGAACTTTACAATAATTAAAGTATTTTAAATACTTTGGTTAATTAATTCTACAATGAAACTTTAAGATATTTTTAGAAGTCTACTATTAGTACCCATCATTGGCCTGAATTTCCTGAAGGTTTATTATTTGCCTCTTTCTACAACCATTTCTAGCTATTCAAAATGCATGCAAAAGTAATTTTTGCTTTAGTCCAGGTGACTACACTGTGCTGATGGAAAGGCAGGTTCCTCATCTGAGGGGATGATTTTCTTCAGATTTAATCATACAGAAGAAAATGACTTGTGTGACCTTTGCCTTCTTGCACTATCAAGTCTAGACCATTTAAACACTTCAGTCAAAGTATCCTCTTTAAACAGTACAGGCTTTATTTAGACAATAAGCTGCTCAAGCCAGATAGGTTTCTTATTTGCCTTCAGCATGATATGTACATTGGTTACAGCTGAAAATCAAAACTACTTTTGAAGTTCTACAAAACAATACTGTAACATGAATATAAAGGTCAAAATTGAACCATAAAGTGAAAAACTTTCAGTACTAAGTCTTAAATATTTAGAATTAGAAGGAAATAAGTCAAAATAAAATTAAAAAAAAAAAAATCTTAAAAGAAACCTAGCCAGCAAAATGTATTCCTTCCTATCCCATGGAAATAACTAAAAATTTTTTCAAATTTATCAGATTTAAAGGCTAACCACCCCCATTCCGATTTTTTCCTTCATTTTTATTTACAACTTTACAAAATTACTTCATGTTTTGGTTTGGGTGTTTGTTTTTTTTTTCCCAACTTCTCAAAGTATAAATCAGGACAGCTTTTGGATAGCAGTCTCTTGAGTTTCTAAATATTTACTCAGCTAGTTGCTTAAGGTAGCAGAAATTATGTTACCACCCTTATGCCAAAAAAAGTTTAACAGCATTTGGGGTTAAGCACAATATGGCCTTGACAGTAGCTTGCTGTCTTGTACCGGAAGGCATATAGCATAGAACAGGAAAAGAGCCTTGAGGCATTAGTGTAATCCTCCAAGGTTAAAGTAAGAAAGCTAAAATTATTTAATACATTTTAAGCCCATAGTACAGTAAATGGTCTGTTGCTAGGAAGCAATCCTGGCTAAAAATACAGTTCTTGTTAATATGCTGACTTTATGTCTAAAAAATGCCAGAAACGGGTCTTACTGAAGGTATTTCTCACAGCCCTCCTTCCTCTCATTCAATAGAGTGCCCAATTCACATTCATGAACATATGAAGCTGAAGTGCTCCTGAGCCTGGAAGTTATGTTTGACCAGGAAAAGGCAAGCTGAAAAGATGCGTGACCTTTACTAACATCTTGCCAGGAGTGCCCGCGTCAGGACAACCATGGAAATAACTAAAAACTCTCCAAAATTATGAGATTTAAAGTTCTGATCCCCCACTCCAACCATGGATTGGCCACCCATGAAGAAGACGTTCCCCACTGGATGCCCCAGACCCCAGAGATGGGCTAACTGCCTGGGGAGTTCCCCTGGGGGGAACCGAGGGATGCAGTAAGCAGTCCCAAACCCCACCCTATATGCTATGATAAATTCCCATGAATAACTGGCATTTGCCCTGTTCTGTGAAAACAAAAGCATTCGACTATCCTAATTTACAGCTGTAAACAGATGAAGCAATGCTTATTCATGCAAATTAAAAATTAAAAACCTCAGAAACAGAAAGCAGAATTTGGCAGCAACAGTGTTGAGGAGTTGCACCCATTTAGCTGGACCAGTGAGTTCAGTACCTTTATGGAACACAACATGCCAGAACACGGCTTGCAAGGGATGAAAGTGCCATGAATACCTGAAAAATGGGAACTGAGTCCTTACAGAACGCTCTGGATGAAGTCGCAGTTGTTCCACTTTATGCAACAGATCCACTTAGTCACATTTCAGAGGATTAACAATATATTAATGGAAGAGGAAAATAAATAGCCCTAAGCATGGAATTGCAAAGGCATCATGAATTACTGTAAACAACTTGAAGACTTTGATCACAAAATACTACACCTGTCTATTCTTCAGTAAATCTTTACTGAATGCGTTCTTTAAGTAAATTGTGACACAAAACCTGTGTTTCTAGTAGCTACATAGTGTCCCTGAAAATGAATGTATGAGTAGAAATTGATAATGGCCTTAAAAAAACCATTAAATAATGTATAATAATTTTTTTTAGTTACTAGATACATTTCCTATTAATAACTACTGTTATTGCTAAATTATTTTGTAATTCAACTTTGTTTTTTATGCTTTCACTCTACAGTCCTTTCTCCTTTCTAGGTTGTTTTCTGCTAGAAAGGAAGATAGATTGGTTTTGACTGCAAAAGTACTTCATTTGCTTTACTACTCTAACCCAAGCAGCTGCAGTTTAACAGGCAGGGTTAAGGAGGAAAGGTTCAGAACTTTGGTATAACTTTTTTTCCCGTTAAACTAACTTATAATGGGAATCAGTCACTGTCTCTAAGAGTGTAGAGTCAGATGAAGGTCCTGTTGTCTTCCAGTGTCTTAAAAGTTAAGCCCTGATTCTAAACATGGGCTATTCTCCTTGGTTTCTTTTCTGAATATACTGGATAATGCAGAGGAGAGCTGGAACACCTCTGATGGCTTTGCAAGGCCCCAGCTCATAAATGGGCCAAATCCTTGCATGAGAAATGGCCCACCACAGATGCTCATAGTTAGTTGAAACCAGTTTAAGATAAAAATGCAAAGATTTCAGCATTCCTGAATGTCCTTTGCCCTCTGGATGAACCTTCTTCACTTTCATGGCCAGTCTCCCTTTTCAGATTTTCAACAGGTTTATTATTTTTTTGTTTCTTCTGCTTCAAGTAGAGAACAGCCTGGCCACCCTCTGAAATGAGAACCAAGTTTGTCCCTGTCCAACAAGTAGATAAATCTCTCTGTTATGTTCATAAACGTTACGTTTGGAGTCATGCACTTATTGGTTAGTAAATAGCCCTTTGCATCAGTGAGGTATAAAACTCTCCCTTTTCTCTACAATGACTACTTGGCATCTTTAGGGAAGAATTTTTTCTCTTTGGACTTTATATTCTCTGTCACTTTGCACATTATAGCCACACAAGATGTGAACATCTAAATAGGCTAATTTTTGTGTAGCTTGATACAAGTGCATGGCTGATATCAGAAATAATAGGAGTCAATCACTTTGGAAGTGCAAAGGTTTTGAATGGCTTTTCCTCAACCTCCTCCTTTTAGTCAGGCACACTCATACGAGCAAAATCCTATCAGAATGCATGCATTAAGTAGTTAATTATGGGCACGTGCCATGTCTGGCTTTTAAAGACTGATTTCAGTGAGAAACACTAAAGCGGTTTTTTGCTGTCTGGATGTGAGGAATTACCTACGGATTTTTACAAATCACACAGTTTGGCAAGTCTTGAAAATTTCAACCTAAACTACAATTTCAACAGTGCCATTAAGTCTCTTGTTAATGATGGATGGACACCAAAAGATAACATATTTCAGAGATATTTTACCCTTTGTTTCCAAATATGCTTCAACATTATTACCACTGTTAACATTTATCTTCACCTATGTGCATTATACCTGAAATAATTGTAGAAAGTTAACTCTCCTCTTTTTCACACTGTAGTGAGATTTGGCCTTGAATCTTCAATAGTTCAATTTTCTATGCAGTTTTAGAACTGTAATACAATGCAACGTGGCAACAATACAATGGTTAATATAACTATCAGACAGCTATATATCTATAAAATCACACTGCTAAAACCCACCAGTAAGACATTAGCACACTATAGTATGTCAAGAATAAATCAGCTACTAGAACTTGAAGAACAGCCTGAGTTCAAAGACCACCATACAACATTATAATTAACTAATCTGGAATGCACAGGTTATTGCTAAAAAGCCTTTCCGTTCCTTTTCCTTAAAAATGCAATATTTACAAGAGAGAGTTTACGCCGTCACTAGGAGAACACCAGTTCCCAGAGCCAACGCGTTCATTACTCATGATGTAACTCGCAGCATGAGGAGTTCCTTGAAAACTGTATACTACCAGAATACAGTAGTTTACATTAGTGTGGGAACATACCACATTTCTCATAGCATTCAAAGTATTTCCCTTAGCAACAATAAATCTACAGAAAAAGATACAAGGGAGTAGTTAAAAGCATTGGCTGTGAGTGAAAAGAAGTCCTTAATTCACTATCATGAGCTAGTCTAGCACTGTTCAACTCGTAAATACACAGAAATTACTGCAGTGATTTCAAAGGAGGTACTTTAAAAAGAAACCAAACACTTTGTCCCTTGGAAGAGGTCACCTACAAAATGTCTCTTAAAATAATCTCTTTCGAATTTACCAAGATGTTAAGGGAAATTTACAGGAAAGGCTGCAATTCAAAAGCCATTTCTTCGTGAGTGCTTGAATCACCCACAAAAATAGTTCAAATTAAAACCCTGATGCTTACTTGGATCTGATCACTTAGCATGTCGTTTTCCCACTAGCAGTTATGATTTGGAGAGGTACCTCATTTACCCCACAATATGCAAACACTCCTCTGTGACCACCGAACTGGTCACGCATGTAACAACACATAGGTAACCCTATCAGTAAGGTGGTATAAGGCTCTGTTACCTGGGCAACAGTGTCAGACATACCAAAATTGGTGACTGATGGTGTTTGGGGGTGCTTATCAAGCAGCCTGAGACCTGACTCTACAAGTCAGATCCTCCCGCAGACAGCTTAGAAATGACGGCACTGGATTAAATAGCCATGCTGCTAGGCTATCAACGGGGACTGGCTTTGCTTCAGACAGAAATATCTCCCCTCCTCACACCAACCCCACTCCAGTCATGCACACCAGCTAAACACCCCATTTGGGTTTCCTTCCAAACCCTGCAGACCAGCACTGCCTGGGGCACAGGCACAAGGACTGCAGCCCTGCTGGCTCCTACTGGATCACCAGATTTGCTAATACAAAATAAACTTCCCATTGGTTTTGGAAAGATGGGACGTTGTATTTATTTCTTTAAAAAGACTGCCAGTCCAACAGTGTAGAGAGGTGACTGACTGATCACGTGAGATCATCTGATGGAGAAAAACAGACCCAGTAACTCATGCACTGCAGTGCAGCCCACATTCTCTGTCATCCCTAATGCAGGTGAAAAGACTGAAATGCTTGCTCTGCCAACAGTGTAAAAAGATGTTGTGTGACTGATGTTATTTTACCCATCAGAAATAATCATACCTAGCATTGCCCTTGCATTGTTATACAGCACACAGAGATTACATCAGAGCAGATTTACTACTTCAAACATTCAGAGATAATTTCTTACCCTTATATGACAACATCAAGCACGTGACAGAGCTGATGACATTTGAATTTATACTTGAGAGTACAGTTTGTTCAGAAGTAAGTTGGAAGGTCAATTAAGAGATTTTGCTCTATCTTTGTGTCATTTTGCCAGGAACTAAAGAGCACAGCCCTGGTCTGCCCTGTCCCCTCTCCTGCCACTTTGTTGGCTGTAGTACTGGGAACACTTTGAAATTTCTGGCAATCTGACACTTTTCAACTTACTCTTCATGTCAAAGCTTGCAAGAGAACTTAATTAAGTTTATGAGCTTTTGTAAGTGACCTTGCAAAAGCACAATTGTCAGCGCTGAAATAGCTGGCATACAGCTTGTTTAATTTCTGTTTACAATGAGAAAAACCTCCTAACACAAGTCTCCATGATATTGAGAAACATTTTACAATTAAAAAAACCAACAAGAATTTGTCAAAACGCTTAAAATGAAAACTACCTAAGTGAAACTAATTATAGACATTAATATTACATTAATAATACATTAATATTACATTAATACTTTTTAACAGTTGAAAATATATTTGAAATTAGATGGTTTGTTTATTTTTCACAGAAGAATACAATTTATCAGTTGCTGAATTGCAAAGCTGCTTTAGTTGGCAAAAGGTGATTATGTTTCTTCTTCTTCTACAAA
>VYZW01000732.1:23078-54008 GCA_013401315.1 Balaeniceps rex
CTACAAAAATCTGCTCCTAAAAATATGTTATATTAAGATGAAATTAATGTCCATTTTATAGTTATATTTTGCCTCATTAGCGTTATTCTCTATCAATTGTTAATGACTCCAGAGAATATCACCGTGTATTAATGCCTTCCAAGTACAATATTCCACGCACTTACGCACACCAAGAACTTAACACATTCCTGTTTTGCCAGTGTTCAGAAAGAGACTAAGTCATTAAATAAAACATCGATTTCCTTGCAATAGAAAGCATGGTAAAAGTTAGAAGAAAGTGCGCTCTTTCCTAAGTGATCAACCAAACAGAACCAAAAAATTAGTTGTCTGGTCTGTGAGAAACAAGTCATGGTATATGACCAACTACTGAGTCTGCAAATCAAGGTTTTTGTGAGAAGAAGCCACAACCTCTTGAATTTGGGGCTTGTCCCATGGTGCTTCTGCTGCATATTCATCTGTCTGAATCAAAGCAGAGTGTATTAACTGCTGCTCTAGTTTCTGACAACTAAAGAAGGCCATAATTACGCCGAGGCATTCTAGTAACATCCCATTTTCACCAATAGGCAGGAACAGCTCTAGAACTAGACTGAGATGATGGTTTGTAAAGACGAAGCCATTTGTCAGAAGATGTCATATCTGACCCATGCTTTCTAATAAGAAATAAATAAAGAGGTAGATATCAACAGCTGAGATAACATTACTTTGATTTCCCTGTTCCCTTTGTGCTTCTGTGATTTCATTCTGCTTTTCCTGATGTCTTTAGACATTTTTGCATCTTTAGGAAGGAACTTTAACTTCAAGGACAACTGAATGTCCCTTACTCCTGAATGGCCCTTGTTAGCCAAAGAAAGAGTAAGCCAGAACTTTTGTTACTTATAGTTTAACAAGAGAAAACCACACTCAGAAGTGCAGCAATGAAAAAATCTGTAAATGACTATCTTGCATATTAGTACACTCAAAGGACCCAACACAGCTACACACCATTTTGTTTATAACAGCATCCTCTCCTCTTAGTCTTAGAGAGATTATGTTCTTTAAATGCGTCTCTCAAATAGTTTACTAGTCTTATTTCAAGAAGTAACATTACTATTATTTAAAAATATTATTCTTATTCACAATAAGAGTACCTACTGCACTAGACAGTGCTTTATGTAGTTCATGGCCTTCTCTTTTGATTATTGTCTCCTGTGGTGCATATGGATTCTTTATTCAACACAGGGTAGATATAGAGGGAAATCTGACAGTAAAACCTCAGAATAACTGGAAGACTCAAGGAAAATCGTATCAAAAAGTGGAATACACTGCCACAGGGTAGGTTTCAGATTGGAAGCGAGTCTTCCAGTGAAAGAAAAAGCCCACAAGGCAGTAAAAGCCACAAGTACTGAACATAGATGTGCCCTGCAATAAAATAATTCACACCTGAACCAATATGGTATTGGTTTGAAATGCTGAATATTCAAAAATTGAGGTGTTGCTTGCAAATCACCTCCTATTATGTTCCAAAAATCCTGAAAATAACAAGATATTATTACAGTAACTATCAAAGTGCCTGTAGAAGTTTATCAGATTAAATTTACCTAATAAATTCTCCCAGAGTTGGTTATGAATATTTTGCAATCAAGAACTAGGTTCTATAATGGAGTGGGATTTGCCCTGAAGAGCGGCCAAGGACATGCTGAAACAAGGAAATAGCATTTGACCTGGAAATAGGGCAAGAATTCGATATGCTATATCCAGTAGAACTGAATCTATTATAGTAGCCAGATATTTATTTACCAAAGCCAACATGAAGTGAAGGAAATTAGGAAGCAGCGACAGTGGGAAGTCAGACATAAAGGCAATCCCTTAGGCCTCTGCAGAGAAGGCATCACTGACGGGCACAAGGCACAGGTCTGGATTTTTGAATTCTTGAACCCTAAAGTTTTACAGCTGTATTTACTTCTTTGCTGTTTTTTCAGGGCAAATTATTTTGAATCTCTAATGTCTTTTGAATCTCTTCTCTCATTTCCAAGATGTTCTCACTTGTGATTGAAAGCATTTAGGAATCATGTATCATGGAAAAGAGAGAGACCTGCATTGCCAATGTGTATCTTGGGAATGCAACATATGCTTCCACATACATAACTTTTTTGCATGTTATTTGCACACGTATTTTTTCTGTGTGACGTACCTTTGCATATCATTGCCCAGATTTATCCAGTCTAGTAATCAACTGTTATATTCTGTGTTAACAGGTGATGACGCTGTTTCATTCTAAAGAAGATGTGTTACTGAACCTCAAGAGGCAACAAATAAACACTTCCTAGTAACTAGGTAAGTATATTCCTGATGATCATTCAGAGAAACTATGGTAATTGTGGTGTTGTTTTTTTTTATTGTGGTAATTTTTATCATAGATGTTTCTACCACAATAAATAATAAAAATGCATGCCTTACTTGGTTTAGTTTTCTGCACAGTATTACATTGAGATTGGCTCTAAATACTCAAAAATTATTTCCACATGGGAAATCCTGCCTTAGTTTCCTTCAAGAACAGGATACCTAATGAAAATGGAACTTAGGAAGGCTTTCAATGTAATCAGTAGCCCTTATGAATTCAGTATAAAATAGTCAATGATTAGATATAAATATCCGCTTATGAATTAGTATGAATAGCAAGAAATAAACAGATACAGAAAAGCTTGAGCATATTATTAGTAAATTTCCATGAAATTCTGATCAACTGTATCCAAAAGTTTATGACTAAAATATGGACACATTTCTTGAATATTTCTCATGAGCCTTTTTTATTGTATGCATAATTTTTGTTCAGCATCACACATTACTTGAAGGACAGTACGACTTGATGGTATAAAATAACTGCAGAACATTACAAAATCTACACACAAGCAGAATTCCAGTTCAAATTTAGCAACCGTGATGAGCACTAATATTTTTAAAAGGGAGCAAGATGAATCCACACAGAAAGTTATACAGCCTTAATATACAGTGCTAGTGTGTTCAACACAGCATAACATTTCTGTATCATCTATAACATTAATCAAACCTGAAAGGGTTAAAACTTCTCCATCTTCCTTAATTTTTATAGAGTCTTCCTATTGTTGCAGTATGTTCTCAGCCGTAAGTGTCCAGTAGCTGCTCTCTTCTCTCCCTTTCTATTTCCCTTGGCTACCATATTTTTAGGAATAATTCTCCCATTAATGCACTGATGATTTGAGTAAAGAACTCACGAATGCATATGCAGTTACATGTTTAAATTTGTCATGCACCACTGGAAAAATAAACCATTTACACTTTAAACACTCTGGGCCCATTGATGTTTCTAGAAATGCAAGACGTATCTGGCAATTTGTCATAAATTTAAGTTACAGGCAGACCTCAGTCAGCTTTAGTCTTCGCAATTCAAATACAGGAAAATTACATTGCAAATTTATATTGCAAGCTTCTCCAATTTTAGTAGTGGTAAAAAAATTAGAAAAGAAAAAGGGAAATGACAATAGAAATAACTAACCCATTGGAAAAGATAGCTGGCATTCCTGTATCAAGATTTTAATGTCAAAGGCCAGTACAAATACTACTGAGAAAAACACGCATAATTTTCTTTTATCCACAGATGCTTCTGTAATTCTATTTCATCTCAGACAACATTACCTTCAAAGTCAAGTTTGTATTTTTTCCTATGCTCTCCTCTATCCCAGAATAAACTGAAGGTCTCTAAAAATTTCTCTTTGTCAAGACAGTTCAAGGCAGCTCAGCTTGATTGTGACTGGGTCAACTGGTAACTTCTGCCTTTTTTATTAACTGGTGATACTGGAAAACAAACTAACTTTTACATCTTAAAAAGGGGAAAACACATTCCTCTTACCTTCCCCTTTGTATCTGTGTGGTCATAAAAGTCTGCAGAGATTAGAAATATCAATTAGACCTCTGTGGTAAATGTTTATGTATGCTATTACACAGTATTAAGAAAAAGTACTCTAGGAAAGTTAACTTCTCATTACTGTATGAAGTCAGTCACAGCAACAACTTTCTACCTTTAACATAAATTGGCCTCCAGCCTCTTTCAAATTGCTGCCTGGGAGTCACAAACTCAGCACAGTGCACGTAAATATGAAGTGCTAAAATTAATGACAGATTCCAATTTGAACTGTATCATTAATTTATTTTTCAAACATGATTGCTTAATTTTAAAGATCAAACAATCTGCCTGAGTCAAGCAGTGTTATCGATAGGGATGTATCACCCACATTCTAGCCCAGACTCCCAGTGCCAGCCGACTGAGCTCAAATCACAGCCTTGCACACACAGGCTACTACCACCCACAGAAACTGCCATCAGTGAGACTCTGCTGGTACAGCCCAGCTGCTGTGAGGAAGAATCCTGGTTCCCCTGATACAAGGCAAACTTCCAGAAATTTCAGGGGAAGCAAGTCCTGTAGCTTACAGCAGGCTACTTTAAGTCCTGCATGCCCTGACGACCTTTCTGCTAATCAGATTACGCATGTTGCTCCAACCAAAATCAGTGGGAATACCACTGATAAATAAGTACAAGAAAAAACAGAGGAGGGGATAATATGTAATTAAGCTTTTTGCCTTTTGTTTCCTAGTGCTTCGAATCCCCTGAACTTTCTGTAGCACACCACTTGAGTCCTGTACAAGCAAAGGGAGACAATCCGGCAGCCACAGTAGCTTTCCCACAGGTTTCCCTCTGAAGGATGGAGACAACCAAGGCCTGACTCTATTAATAGAAAAAACCTGGGCTGCCAGTGGACAGAGCCAAAGTCCTCATCAGAACTTTGCCAGGGAAGCTTGCTCTATCACCCAAGAATGCCAAGAGCTGTCTCCGATAGAATCTAAGGACCTGATAACAACCAGAAGGAAAGCAAATGACAATGTCATTTCAGTCCATGATTATTTGACAGAACGAGTATCACATTAGCACACATTAGGCCAGGCCAAGACAGAACGAAAACAGCACCCTGTTGATTTACTGAAAAGCAACACCACTTCATAAGCAATGTAACAAACAAGAGGTTTTGGGAGTTTTTTTGCAAATAATGTTGTATTTCAGCCAAAAATAAACATCTATGGCTGTTTCAGCTATGTCAGTCTTTAAATGTCAAGAGCCATGATTTGTCAAAGGATGAAGTCCTCCGTGCAAGCCAGGGTTGAATAATCAATTGCCTCTTGTGTGCCACAGACTACTCCAATTACTGCATGGAGAGATCTTTAAGCCCACAGAGGTACTGTTGCAGTCAGCAGTTCTCTACTTAGACTTTCTATCAGATCCTTGCCTACCATCTTTCAATAACATCTTAAAACAACCCCTTGAAATGAGCAATAGCTCTATTATTGTTCCACAGACAGGTGACATTTCCATCTTTAATATTTTCTGACTTCACCCACTTTTGTAGCTACAAGCGGTCTCACAAGATCGATACTAATCCACACAAGAGTAATAGCATGCCTGTAAATACTGAGTGTTTCTGTCCAAGCTTTCCTCCTTCATGTACCTCGAGAACCTTAAGCAAAAAGAACTCATCCAAGGGAGCATTTTGTCCTCTCTGTCAGGAACACAGCAAATTTCATTTGTATGATCATTATCCTCCATGTTTCAGGCTAAACCCATGCTCAGATAATTTTTCAATTATCAAGCTTTTTCCACTGTCTGTTCTTCAAACTACTTGTTTAATTTTCTATTTTCAAGTTGACCCCAAATGGAGACACAAAAATAGAACTCTTAATGTAGCCACACCCTCCTCTTGGTATTTCTGCATTTGTTTAATCCTTCCTTTCTAATACTGGCACATCTCTTAAGATTCGAAGCTCTAGTTTGTCTTTCTCTTTATCTCCCTTTTCTCCCTTATATCTTCTCCTCTCCTTTTTTCCTTGACCATAATCCTCCATTTTTTCAAGTTACTCCATATTTCAAGAGTTTCCAAATCAATACAACTGAACTATTCTTTACATTTTCCACAGATGTCCCATCCTCTCTTGAAACATTCTCAGCTGGAACAAGCATGTTTCGCTATTTATATCCCATCTTTCTTCTTTCATCCCTCCTTTCTGTACCATTGTAACACTATGTGTACCACCATGTAACTTCCTAAGTAATAAAGTGAAATAGAAATATCAGTCCCTTTTATTAGCTCAGGGAATTCACCAGGAATTGTAATTTAGTTAATTACATAAAAGGCAGTCTTCCTCCTCTGTAAATTCCACTCCTTTGAATTTGAGTGATACTAGGTGTGTGACAAAGAGCGTTAATACATAAGAGGACAGAGATGATGGATACTTTGCAATCAAGATTTATCTCTTAAATACCAACAATGACAACCCAATTTAAATATTAATAAAAGCAGAAACATACTGCGTATGCACTCTTAAGCATCCTAACTTATGATAATAGCAATGCAGCAAATTTCCTACCCATCCAAACCTGTCTTTCAGGGAAGAAGAGTTACTCTACCAAAGTGGCACACAGACTTTGTTCTTTTTTTGCAGTGGGTACCATGATCTACAACTACTGACAACAGAGCATGGCAGGAGGCTCCACAGCTTTCAGCTAAAGAACTAGAATTTATTTTTGGATATCTGTGGCTCAATGACTTTTCTGCTCAGTAGGTTGCCTTGGCATGGAGTCAAGGTTTGCAGCCCTCCAGCAGGGCTTGTATGGCTCCAAAGGCCAGAGGACATTTGGATAGGAAAAAAGGGCTGCATCTGGAACCCTGTAAGATCATGCTACCCTTGAAAATTGCATCAGGTACAAAATTAAATCTCTTTCACAAAATACTCAAAGGTGTGTACTCCTGTAATATACCAGTATAACAGTTTGGCCAAATAGTTTACAGGAAATATAGGGAAGAAATCTGTCATTAACAGGCGTAGAGCAATATTTTGAAGACCCTATGGTACTCCAAATTTTAAAGTTCCTTTAAGCTCAAATCTCACCATCATCTGCCACTTAGGTCAAAAACATAGTTTAAAAAAAACCCACCATGTCCCATAGCTGCATTTATTGTAATCTACTGGCTTTTTCACAGGTGTAGGTCCTACCTACAGTTGTCACAGAGCTCAGTGAAAGGATTGCTTGTATCTACATAAAGTAACAAACAATAAAATTGCTTATATAGGACAATAAAAATTAAATTAATGTCAATAGGAGTCAATTTAAAAAAAATATTCCATTAGGGAAAATTGAATGGATGCATTTTGCAAATCAAGTATTAAAAAACCCAAGGCATTAGATGACAAGCAGATTTTACACTCATCTTGTCTAGGTCAGCCTTAGTTCTTCCCAGCAACTTTCAGGAACAACAGCCTTTAGAGAGATAAGTGAAAATATTCTCTACGTAATTTAAAACTAAAGTCACCGCAGCTCCTCCATGACCATTTAATGCACTTTAAAAGCCACACACCTTGTGCAGCAGTGACCAAAGCTTTCCTCAAGACTGCATGCACAAAACCAAGGCTGTAATTCACATCTGGAAAACCCGGAGCCTGTACTGAAGTCATGCAGATCTATCAAATGGTGTCTGAAGAGCTTCCAGGGAAGAAACAACCCACTAAGATGTTGTCAATTCCTCAGCCCTTGAAAGACATGAGAAATTAATTTCTCAGCCTTGCGATTTCTGAGGTGAGGGGTCAGGGATCTGTCAGACACATTGGTGCAAAATGTTGGCAAACAACCCAGAAGCTGCCTAGTTTTTAAACACTGTAGCAGGTTTTTTTTTTCACAGGGGAAGAACACAGGTAGGCACCTCAAAGACCTAAAGGGGAAATACGAATTATGCAGGAAGCAGTATTTTGTACAAAGATACACCAGCATAGAGTGGTTTCTGTCCTTAAGAATTTGTATACTAAAGACACAAGGATCAAATACCAACTTTAATTACAGAATAACATAAATTTAGCAAACACGCTGATTCAGCAAACTGGTTGACCACAATCTTAAGTCTTAAGCAGATGAGAAATAAGCTGAAATTTCAGCAGATGTTGAAGTGCTTTCCTAGACTATAGCCAAAAATTTTTTCTTGCACTCATCCTTGTGATTCAGCCTTGGACCCTCATATTTTCACTGCATATGCACAAAGGTCAAGATCAAATCACCAGACAGGTAAAACTTCCAGAGTCAAATTCCAGATTTTCAGGCAGTTAAAGATAATCTCCACTTGTTGGGATTTAAACCAAGTGATACTTTGAGCAGGTATCTGATTCTGTAAGGTGCCCTTGTACTTTACTGCAGGGTATCTCAGGTTTTCAAAACATTACAGCACTAAAAAAATCACTATTATGTTCTGAAAAATTCTCATTACTTGTTTTAAACATCCTCAGTGCAACAGCTACTCTATTTTTTTTTCCCACTTAAAATACTGGTCACAAAATTATCTTTAGAGAAGGATATTCATATATAACTGAAAAAATGCATATTTATAGAAACTTTGTTCATCCTTTTGTACTTACCCAGGACACATTTTTAGCCTTGGGTGTTTTTAGCATGGCAACATGCAAGGCTGAGATGACCAACAACAGCTCCACCAGCATGGAAAGTCAGATGGAGGGGTAGTCCAGGTGCCTCTGTTATCCCAAGATGTACAGTCCCTTAGCCTGGCTGACACAGGCACACTCAGCCTGTGGTCAGGTAACAATAAAAAAAGTCATTTTTCTTCCAGATGTAGAATCCAGTCAAACAGAGACAAATCTTTGTGACATATCTGTCTTCATCAGCAGCTGGCTGTATTTCTGTATATCCATGAAATCCAAAGTTGGCTCTTCTCTTGGAAAAGTTAAAACCAAAAGTAAAAAGGAGCCACTCTCACAGACATTCACTCTTCCACCAGGAAAACACAGAGCCAGTTACCCACCGAGCTTCTACCCAAGCACTGAGCTTGTAGGAGAATGAAGCCCAACACTGGAAGCCACTTGCCTTCAGAGGATGTCAAAATGACGCCTGGTTGCTGGCTGCACGGTTTAACTGCTGCTATGCCTGAATATTTCACGACCCCGGGATCTTCCGAGTAATAAAGAGAATCAGGATCTCAATGTCAATAAATAATGCACGCCAACAGGTCGTGTGGGTACCTGTTGTGCCCTGCGCACCCGTGGCGTGGTGGCTGCCGCTCCAGCCCTGCGGAGGGCACCTGTTGTCCTGGCACCTCCGCTGTGGCGCCGGGTGCACCCGCCAGCACAGATACACGTCCCAGAAGGGGAAGCAAAAGCAGAAAATCACTGTCCCTGCTCGTTTCTCTTTGTTCCTCTGCTCTTCTGTCCCTCTACTTTTACCTCCTGTCAATCTAGATTACCAGAGCAGATCCAGGCTAAATTTTGCAACTATCAGTAGTGATTAGAGTGAGTTGATTGAAATCGGATTATACAGGAAGACCTCTGCTACCTCACTCAGCATGCAGGCCAGTACCATTTGCAAAATACTTATGCTTCACTGCACAGCATGAGAGCACTTGGAACAGTCCATCTTAAGAGAAATGGTGCAGTAAAAACAAGCCAGACTGTGCTGCTTTAAAAAGAGAAGAGGCAAAAGGGATCCTGTTTTTAACAGCTGCATGAATTTACAGGGGAATGTTTCAAACTGTTTCCAGATGGAAGAGTTTGTTGGAGTCTCGCGGATTCACCAGAAAGCATGGTATATCAAAGAGTGGCATTATGTACCTAAAGCGCTCTGTGTACCTGACCGCTACTGCTCAAATATGGACCCAGTACAAGTGAAACTGCGTGGCATCTGAGCACCAAACGTGTGAGAAGCATCATCTTTCCCTGGGATAACACCTACAAATCTTACTGCCGGTATCTATGCAACTCACAATCTAATTCAAATGTGCTTTTTCCAAAGCATATAATTAAATGTATGAGAAAGTGACCTGCCTGAACCATATTCAAATACATATATTCATTTATTTAAATACAAACATGAGCTATCAAGTAAGAAGGCAGTATGTATTATAAAATTATAGTGCCATCATAAAACTGTGGTATTGAATCTTGAAAAGAAGAAAACAAAAATTAAAATACAAAAGGAGACTGGTGGAACAGAACAAGTAAGGGGCAAGATAATAAAAAACAATTAAAAAACGTACAAAATTCAGTTAAGTCCAGCTGACAGATACCGTGAATGTGACACACAGATGCAGTTTGTATTACAACATAACATTTTTCTAGGACTTCCTAAATAATAACTTAATATTATTATCTACTCATGATACAGACCTAGATTATGCTCCAAGCATCATCTGTCACTTTACACTCATTATTTAATGTATTTTTATAAATGCAATGAATTTGTGATTCCACAAATTCAATTTGTGGATGGCCCATAATTTGTTTGCAGGTATTAAATATTAAGGTCTTTTCCAAGATGACAGCATAAACTGTTTACTTTGTTAAAAGAAACTCTAGAAACTGTTTACCCTGATTGGGACAGACAGAAAAGCAAAATGCATGTATTTTCCAGTGGAAATAACCATCCGATTTCAAAATAATTGCAGTCTTCTGCAGATTTGGAGTCTACAGTGAAGGTAACTAGAACAAGTTTGGTACACTCTGCTTTGTATATGCTAGAATGAAGGCTTGTTGGCACACCGTTTTTTAATAGATCCTCCTATTTTTAATAAGTCCACCCAGTCTCATGGAGCTGAAGCACTGTCCATTACTGGCTCATCCACACCTTTAACTAGAAGAATCTGTAAACCTTGATTTGTATCTAAGAAATCAGCAGCTGATAAACTCTAGAAGCTGATGAAGTAGAACCATCTGTTTGAGATAGTATGAATTACTGGGTAGTTTAACAGTAGGTTTTTGTTTCAGAGAAACGTCATTATTCTACTGTAGATGTTCAAATATAATCCAGGAGGCAGAAACCCTGCTGGAGTTAAGGAAACTGTAATTCACTTCTGAAAAAAACATTACAAAGAATGTAATTATTAAATGTTGTCTATATTTGAAAAAAGTTTCTAGCCTTTTCAAAAATACTGAGATATAGAATACCTTGGATATTACAGAGCAAAATGTTGAAACACTGTACTACTGTATGTTGGCAGCCTTACATCAGGACTTACATTGTATAAATCACAGGTCAATACACATTCCAGGGAAGATGACATTAGAAAACAGCAGGCCGAACTTGCTTCCTTCAATGAAGCTCAAAGTTGGATATGTATTTGTATCCCTCAATTGCACTAGTACTTTTCACATCATCCTTTAAACGAGGAGACCATTTATGAAATATATATATTTTGGAAGTTTCAGTGAAAACTACAAAGATCAATGTTAAAATACAAGCTCATGTACATCCTTCTTTCTATTAATTGCATAACCCAGCCAGGCAGGAAAATTTGAAGATTCGTATACAGGTACATGCACACCTGTATCTATCTTGCTAAACTATGCAGCACTTCTGGGTTACAGAGACTCTCCAAAATCTTACAGCTGTTCTCTCATATGGCATACGGAATAACTTTACTCAATCTCAGAACAACTCTGGCATTGATTTTCACCTGATTTTCACATTCTTCTTGGATTCATCTTTACATGAATCATATATCAAAGATATCTATTATGCCCTGTGGTGTTCATGCTGACCACAGAATCACTTGCCAGCAAGCCACTAACCAGTCATTCACGATATACCAGGTTAACAGATGCACAGTGGCAAACAGAGGCTCAGGATTTATGCAGTGTCGTGGTTTCGCTCCAGTCAGCAACCGAGCACCACACAGCCGCTCGCTCACCCTCCCCCTCCCCGGTGGGATGGGGGAGAGAATCGGAAGGGCAAAAGAAAACTTGCGGGTTGAGATAAAAACAGTTTAATAATTGAAATAAAATAATAATAATAATGATAGGAATAAAATTGCAATGGAAAGGAGACAGAGAGACAGAGAAACAAAACCCAGGGAAAAGAAAACAAGTGATGCAACCGCTCACCACCCGCCAACCAACACCCAGCCAGTCCCCGAGCAGTGATCGCTGCCCCCCGGCTAACTCCCCTCAGTTTATATACTGAGCATGATGTCATATGGTATGGAATAGCCCTTTGGTCAATTTGGATCAACTATCTTGGGCTGTGCCCCCTCCCAACTTCTTGTGTACCTGGCAGAGCATGGGAAGCTGAAAAAGAAAGTCCTTGACTATTCTAAGCACTACTTGGCAACAACAAAAACATCAGTGTGTTATCAGCATTCTTCTCATACTAAATCCAAAACACAGCACTATGCCAGCTAATAGGAAGAAAATTAACTGTATCCCAGCCAAAACCAGGACATGCAGTTACCCTATGATGATTTTCTTCTATCTGGACAAGCTGTTGCATCACCAGGAGAAGATTCGTGCAAATATCTGATATGTCAAGTGCTGACTGAAACAAGTTAGAGGAAATACCTCTGGTTCAGTCCTAATCACAGAAATACTTTGTACTGATAATGTTTTATCTTTTCATACAGAAAAGATAAATATTCCTTGTCCTGAGAAAGAAACTGACACTGAAAGGCAGAAAGAGTAAAAATTCTCTGAGGTAGCAGAAGGCCAAATAAAGGCCTCCCCCTTCAAAAAAAAAAACCAAAACAAAAAAAACCAAAAAATGTGTAAGCCACAGATGGCAATACACAAGCAATAGCCTTCAAGGCATAAAATGCCATAGAACAAAGCCTGTGAGTTAAAATTGTCTGGAGACAATAAACTACAAGCCAGTCTTGAAGCACTGCTTACTGATTGGAGCTGCCTTCCATTCATCAGTGACACTTAATCAGGAAAAGCTTTTTAGGTCGTGTTTCTGTTCCTGTTAGAGGCATATACTTAAATGCACGGGATTCGACTTCAATACCAATAAAGACTATGGTATTTTTATCCACTCATTTCTATTGAAACATTTCTAGTCTAATATGTGCTCCTCACCAAAGACAAAAGAGTGCATATGTTATGAATAACTGTGTGCTATAGATCTCTGTACTTTCTCTTAATATCACTGGAATAGATCTCTGATAAAATATAAATTACTTGTGTGAGATGAATACATTGTTTCATCTCATGTATGGTTTTGTTAGCAGTAGGAAACTGCCACTGACATTCTTTTTTTTATAGCAGCAAAATATCTCTTACATACAATATTTATAGTATGCATGCATACTTACTGATACATATGTAACACAGGCAAATATCACAACAGAATTCGCACATACTTTGATATCAATTTATTATTTCCCTCTATCTGATTTTGACCATAAAATGATAAGATACATGCAAGTAATAAAGTAAAAAAATTGTTTGGTCAATTTGGATCAACTGTCTTGGGCTGTGCCCCCTCCCAACTTCTTGTGTACCTGGCAGAGCATGGGTACACAAAACATTAGTTCTGGGAGAAACAAAACAGATGAAAATGACAGAAATAAATGCAAAGGAGATTTCAATGTCATTCTGCAACAAGTTAGTTCTTAACATGGGAAAATAACTTCAGAAGCTAATTTGCTTTCCACTGATTGAGAATCAGCAGATACATTAAACAGTCAACCCTTGTTTCGTTATTATGTCGTTATTCTCTGTAATTCACCCAATTCCAATTGAGTGAAACTAGTAAATTGATGTCAGAAGCAGCAACCTGAAGCACCCTAAACAGACTTGAATCTGTGGGTTTTGTGACTTTTGCTGAATCCGCACTACGGTCAATATATAATTGATAAAGGAACTGGGCTGAGAAAAGTCTGCCTACAGCCAATTCCTGGGAAGAGGGGGCCCTGAAGAGTATGAATCCCATTTCAGTCCTGGGAAGGGGAAGAAATGACACAAACCAGTATACAAAAAACAAAAGAAACAGTAACTTAAATAGGCCATGTAACATAAATGAGGCTGCCACTGTGGTAATCTCAGTTCTACATAATAAAATGACCTGCAAATAAATTAAAAGGTAAGAATTTCTGGGCTTCTCAGAATGCTAAAGGTAAGCACCTGCACATTGCATGCTTGCACAGACAGAAACACTATAAACATACATTTGTGCACTTATAAAGGCATAAATTTCTACTTCCCAGTTGAATTTTCACAGTTTCTACAGTTTTAATGTATCATACATGTACCCCCAATGGAACAACCTGAATTAGTGTGTCCATTTAGATTCCAACTTACAAATGTGTCGTGAGTCACCACCAGCACAGCAGAAAGCCAGCACATCTTTTCCAAAAGTCCAAGTACGATGTATGCTCATACGCTGTCCATACATATGTACAGACAGGATGCTGCGTAGTAAGTGCCCGTCACGGCACACACCACGTACCATGCCCTTGTCCAGGTCCCACAGCACAAAGGCAATAGCGTCCTCTGGAAGAACTCTCTCTGCAAAGCTACACTTAATTTTTAAATTATTTGGACTCAGATAAAACTGTGGATGATTGCCTCCAATAAGTGCATTGAGGTTCAAATTCTAGTAGTTGGACAGGTGAAATAAAAGGGATAGGACTGGATAGACATCCCTACAGCAGTGTGGCAACTTTCTGCAGTGAAACACTTAGAAGTACAAGAAAGATTCTCAATGAGATGTTAAGCAGTTATTAGAAACAGTTCGGTTTCAAATATACCATGTCTAGACATATTAAATAAAAGAAAATATTTCACAGAGAAATTAATGACTTTATTCCATTCTGAAAGTTAGAGGATATAAGTACAGAGTGTGTTACATTAGTACCTAATGCAAAGGTATCCTACAGTACTGTCACTGATGTGGAACAGATTAGATCAGATCTGACCCTATATAGTGCGCTAATAGACATAAACTTGGTCCCATACAAAGAAGCCGGAAAACAGCTGGCATTTGAGTTTTCTCCTTCTTCTTAATATTAAATCACTTCACAGAATTTTAGAGCAGCAGCTGCTGATGGCTTGCCAGACGTGTGCTCAAGTGAAATGAACTAAATTTAGTCCCTCACACAGAAGGATTTAGAAATACTGAATTTTACTTAAAGCAGCTAATCTAGTGACAACAGGATGCATTAAAAATTCCTACTGCAAAAAATAATGAATTAAAAGACAATAAAGGTTGAA
Source organism: Balaeniceps rex (assembly GCA_013401315.1). Lineage (NCBI taxonomy): Eukaryota > Metazoa > Chordata > Aves > Pelecaniformes > Balaenicipitidae > Balaeniceps > Balaeniceps rex. The sequence continues at coordinate 38,114 of VYZW01000732.1, forward strand.
AATTTAGATGCTAACAAGAATAGAAAGTCCGGAAATTAGCCCTGTTATCTGTAGGACCTATGGTGTAATCTTTAATTCTGGAGGACACAAATCTCATTGCAGAAAACAAAAGGTCCTCATCAGATGAGCAATGCTGAACAATAAACCTAAAATGACATACATATTCTGGACGTGTTCATTATGCATCATCTCCTTTCTGAGGTTGCATTTCTTGTACAGTCACTGCAACATCCAATAGTTTTCCTGTCTTTAATGAGCATATTTTCAGAAGATGCTTGTGAGGGAAGATGCTACTGTTATTCTCATTTGATAGCTGGAATATCAGTTCCAGATGAGTCCACTAGTTAATGAGGACTCTAGTCTGAGGGGGTTCTGGTCTGATCCTTCCAAGAATTTAACATTCTGTAATACTTTCTGTATTTAGAGCACACCTGTGGACTTCCACTGTATTGCATACTCAGCAGTTCTGCAAATAGATCTTAATCACTCCAATTCTGAGATCACAGAGTGGTTTTAAGCCAGGTATTCCCAAATGGTGGTACACAAGACACTTAGAGAATGATCTGAATCTCTGATTTAAGCAAAATGTCCAGCCTTGCCAAGAGCCAAACAAGCACCAAATCCGTTTCCATCTTATTCATAAAACTATCCTCTCTCTTCCTGTCCTACATTCACTTACTAAGCTCCTACTTCAGCAACAAAGCAATGTCTCACATCAAGAAAATTGACTATTTTTTTTCTGAGTATCAGCCATCCAGTGATGAATATAGCTGTGATCTTAGGAAAAAGAGAATGTGGTTCTTGGTCTTTAAATACCGCTTTGTGGTGTATACACACAATTCTAGGGTGTTTCAGCTTTCAAATAACTGACTTCCTAATCTCAATACTCTAGAATGCAGAGGTTTTCAGGTTTCCTGCTGTCCCTGCCAGCTCTGCATCTTGGTGGTCATCTCCTCCCTGCCACCAAACAACTTGTGACTTGTTACTGCACAGCCCAGTTCCTGGCCTCCCTTCCATCCTCCTCTGAGTCCCAGCCTCACTGTCCCTCCCGTCAGCCCCAGACACCAGCGCTGCCACCACCCTGCTTGGATGGCCGAACACAGGACAGAAGCAGACCAACCCCTTGCTCTAGGTAGATCCCCATAACCTCTTCCAAGTCACACTTGTAACTAGTGTTTCTCAAAGGATCAGCTTATTTCCTCTAACCTAATTCTAAAAAACATCTTCTGGAATAGAGACTGTGGTTGTAGAAAACCTCCAAGTTGCCCAATTTCAGAGCCAATGTGTACAGGACGAAAGGAGGGGTCAGGTAGTGAGGTGAGAAGGCTGCTGCCATGCTGGTACAGCCCTGCAGGCAGGGAAGAAAATGGGATGGATTTACAAAGAGCCAGAACCCCCCTAACTACAAAGCTGTGAAACCAACCAAAATTCAGATAACTCAAAGTTTGATTTAAAAATAATTCTTCAGCGGTTGTCATAAGGTTATAATCATCATTCATATTTTGAAAATATATTATCTGAGATACTGCAGCTGACTCAGGGATTATGTTTCTCATAACAGGAAGAAATTCTATGGATATTAATAACATACAGTATCTGTTTCCAGTAGTTAGTTTCTAAGGTAGGTAGGACAACAAACTTCTTTCCGTATCTGTCCTATTCAGCAGTACAAAGAACAAACATAAAGGTTTCATAATAATGCAGAAAAGTGTAAAAAAAAAGAGGCACACCGAAAGAAATGGAAAACGGAAAATATCTATGATTTTTACAAGCTTCTGGATGATGCTTTAGAGGTTACTGAAAAGTTCACATTGGATATTTATAAGTAGAAAATTAATGACATGCTCACGGCAAAGGAAAGCTCAAAGAGTATGTAAATGTAGTATTTCAGTGGTATTTCAGTTCATTGCATATAAGTGATAATGGAAGTACTAAAGATACTCAAAGAACTGAGATTTAATACTTGGTGAGTGTCATGTACTAAATTGTATTCAAAATCACAAGGAAAAATAATCAAAAGCATCAATCAATAATCAATGGTAAGCCAAATCAAGCCTTTCTGTGAAAGAAGAAAATGTACTACATGTTAGGAAAGGTATGAATTATTGACGTAATATATTAATTCTAAGAATATTTTGATAAAACAAAATTCCTCAAGCCTCAGTGAGCAATAGGAATTCTGGTATCTATGACTTTTTCAAAAACTATTCATTTTTTCTACATGCCTGAAAAGTTTTGTGTAATTCTTATATAAGGAAATCAAAAGTACTCTACAAAATCTGCTAACCCAACCCTTTTGTATGCATCTCTCATCCAAATATATTTACACTAAATAAATGCTTTTCACTGCATTTATTTGTTTGACTAGTTGGGCAATATCCTTTACTATAACTTACTGACATAATGACTTAAATATTTTCCTTTGTATTTTTCTGTTCTTTGTCTTATGACTTCTCTAACAGTTCCTTCAGAACACACACACAAAAAGAAGCTAAGATGACTCATTTGCAATATTTTATATAACAAAGCAACCAGAACATTGTACACACATAAGCAAAGCCATGAAAGAGTATAAAGGTGCCTGGGGAAACAAAAATTTATTTTAACTTTTTCTTTAATTCTAACACTAATTAAATATACCATCAGATGATACTATTTTCCTGTGGCCATGTGTTGCATTGATTGAAAATTCACTGACTGAAAAGCCCAATACCTTAGACTACAGAAATAACAGATTATAAAACCTTCAGTTACACATTCAATGTTTGAAAATGACAGGATGCTGAATTTATTCAATGCTCAATTGTTTTGTTTTGGCTTTTTGGTATCAGACACAGCGTAGGCAAATTCAGCCTTCCTACCATTGGTAGGGTTTTCTTCTCTGTTGTTATTAGACAACATCACCAAGCATCTCAAGCCCAAATTGCTAAAAATGAGCAGTGAAGCTTAGAGCAGCGATATTCAAAATCACTGTTAGAACTGTGCAAGCCTTTCAGAGAGACAGTTTCATTTTAAACTCACACAATGTTGTATTTTAATCAATTAAATCATCAGTGAAAAGCCAGTACAAACCAGAATCTTTTCTACCATGTCACATCGTTCCTCAGGGACAAGTAACATACTGTGAAGCAAGGATTTAAAAACAAAAATGCTTGTAAACATGCTCTTAAAAACACAGATGACTATTTGCCATCTTGAAGACAAGATGATGTCAAGAAAGACACTGGCTTGTACAGCCTTTTTTGATCTCACCTTTCTTATGCCTATTTATATTTGCTATAAGCAAAATGATACAATGGATCTGTATCTCTGCTTCTCGTGTTTTAGTGCCTATGAGCAGGTAAGACAGCAAGTGCGGTGTGAACAGCCAGTCTGGGACAGATCAAGGGAAAACACCTGGCTCTGGCTTATAGTACCTTTGTAGCTAAAGTCAACAAGAGGCTCTGAGGAGAAAAGGCAGAAATGGGGGGAAAAAAAAAAGGTAATTAAATAAAGTTCAGCTTGTTCAGGTAATATTTGTATATTACATACACAGATTATCCTCCTGAGCTGCCCAACACAATCCAATATAATCAAAAGTATTGTACTGGAAAAAGGCCACAAATTACATCATTTTTCATGCACCGAATTAAATGTTCCAGCAGCAGAACGAGGTCAGGAGTGCATCTCAGGCGCTTATGGATGAAAGTGATAGGGACTAGCAAGCGGCAGAATGATGTTCAGCAATTTGTGGTGCCTGTTAACAGGACTGTCGGATTGTGAGTGGTGTCAGAGAGTGGCCTCCTGAGCCGAGAGAAGAGCCAGTGGGTAAATACATGAAGAAAAAATGGGACAGATTCTTATAAACTCCATAACCTAACACAAACATCTCTATCTCAACAAGATTCACAACATATAACACTGGGGCTGTAATATATCTTAAATTTAAGCTAGCGAAGAGGCGGCATTACTCTAGCCTCCTCCTCCTGCACAGGGAAGGCCGTTTCCCGCCTCTGCACTGCCAGGCCGTGGCACTGGGCAGGCTGGAGACAGGCAGCGACCGCAGCAGCAATGGGCTCTGGTGGGGTCTCTCCTCTGTCCTCCTTCACAGCAAAGTGCAGCCACCGGCAAAGCTGTGAAACTTCATTTTGAAAAATTGTGTGAACCCCAATATTCACGTCAATCTCCAAAACTTTAGAGCGATGTGCATTTGGAGACAGGTATACCTCGCACAACGGGGCCCCACAGTTTCCTCCATACTCCTCTCAGTACCACTGAGGTCCCTGCTGCTGGGCTGGCACAGATGTCCTGCCCCAACAAGCTGAAACTGAACTAGGAGAACCGGGCTTGGTGGCTGAAAACAGTCCTGATTTACCTTCTCCAGCTTGCTGGAATCTGCAACTAGTTTTGGCAAGAAACACTCCATTACAATTCCCTCAAATAGGCCTTAAATTCATCTAATCCACTTACCTTGGGCAAGAGACTTTACCATCCTGAGTTGTGAATAACTGGTACATTTTACTTTCTCATCCCAGTTCTGATTGGGAAATCTAAATAATTCTCCAGTCTAGAAAGAAGGAATTTCTTACAAATCAATTTTTCCTGGGTCCTAATGCTCACTGTCGCAGGTTAGTCCTACTAACTAGACAAGCTGATCCATAGTGTTATGATAACAATGCCACATTGTACCTATTCAGTTGGGGCATTACACTGAGAAATCCCTGAAGTTCAAACTGAAAAAGTTAATCTACTGAAATCACGTTAAAAGTTTTGTATTTACTTCAGCAATTAGTTGCTTATATTCTTATATTAAGAATTGTGTGTCTGATTTGTTATGTTGAATCAAGGAACCAGAACGTAATCATTTATTTAAAAAAAAAAAAAGTAAATTACTTTTCCACCTTCCAGATCAGAAATCCACATTTTATGTGATGACAAAGTGACAGAGAAGTTGCTTTCAATTTGCGATTCACGCAACTTTGTATTTGGAGAGTACCCCAGAAACTTGTCACATACACAAAAAAGAACGCAACCTCTAAAGAAATGACTGCAAATGCAAGTTTTATTTTGTGGTCTAATTTGTCCTTTTTTAGCATGCCTTCAACTTTGCAGCATGAAAGTACAGAAATTAAACACAACCCACAGGCACATGAACACGTGACCATCATTTAATCAGCAAATCGCTTTGGGTCTCACTGACCTTGGCAGTTTTACAAAATTTTTATTTCCAGCTGGTTAAACTTTTTTTTACTGCAGTAGTCACAAACTGGCTTTTCCGTATCGTCTATCATCCGTGTTCTCTGTCTAAATGTATTTTTTCCAGAATATATATATGACTTCCCTAACGCAAAACATCTACACTGTTCCTTTGGTACTTTTACAGTATCCTAGGAAAATAAGGATTTCCCCCCCCATAATCATGCCATTTCTCAAAGGGTGCAGAAAGCATTTCTGTTCAGTGTTCCTGCAACAGAGCCTCACAATAACAACTGTTATCATGAGCAAGCTTTGCACATGAAGGCAGAGAGATTTCCTTTGAATCCAGCCAGAGCTCAGCCATGGGTGACTGCAGAGAGCTCACAGAACAAAAAACACCTCTGTGATCTCTGCCTGTACCATAGGTAAATATCGCTATTTCTGGAAAGAGTTTTTATCTTCAGTTATCTGCCTCCTTTTAATTTTTCTCTTTTATGAAAAAGTTATTTCAATTCATGTCTGAGGTTTATTTCAATCTACAGTACTTTGGCATTTTTCTTTAAAATTTACAAGGATCACTTCATCCAGCTTAGAAATGTAGTTATGACTGGGGTAAACTCCTTAACTATAAGTACCAGTACTAGCATAAAAAAAATTATGAGATGATGCTATATCTCTTCGAATCCAAATCAGTTTCAAAATCCAGTATAAACTAAGGGGAGAATGCCTGTGGGTTGTGTTTAATTTCTGTACTTTCATACTGCAAAATTGAAAGCATACTAAAAAAGGACAAATTAGACCACAAAATAAAACTTGCATTTGCAGTCATTTCTTTAGAGGTTGCGTTCTTTTTTGTGTATGTGACAAGTTTCTGGGGTACTCTCCAAATACAAAGTTGTGTGAATCGCAAATTGAAAGCAACTTCTCTGTCACTTTGTCATCACATAAAATGTGGATTTCTGATCTGGAAGGTGGAAAAGTAATTTACTTTTTTTTTTTTTTAAAAATAAATGATTACATTCTGGTACAGAAATGAAACACAACCCACAGGCACACAAATATGTGACCATCATTTAATCAGCAAATCACTTTGGGTCTCACTGACTTTGGCAGTTTTACAAAATTTTTATTTCCAGCTGGTTAAACTTCTTTTTACTGCATTGATCCATTAATCCTATTTATATTTTAGTAATAGTCAATCTACACATGGACTAACATATTTGTGTAGGTTACACATAGATTACAGTACAAACCTTCCGAGAGGACAACACGCGCAACAAGTCACCAAAGGGCAGGAGAAGGAAAGAAACGTTACCCTGATTGAGACAAAGAAATGTTCATTAAACCAGACAAGTACATGAGATGATACCTGGTCTAAACACCTGGAGGAAGGGTCCCCCGTGGGAAGGCCTGTACCCATGGCTGGCAGGAGCTCGGCAACGGCGAGGCCGAGCCAGGTTGCGGCACTTTGGACCAGGAGAGACTCGCTGTGCAATCTGCCAGCTTTCCTTAGAAGTCGTCTTAATTATTTTCTATTCTTTTTTATTTAATTTTTTAAAAATCTTTGTAATTTTTAAGAAATCCTACTCCATGTGGATGGGAGGGTGTATCACCATAGATCATAAAAGGGAAAACAGTTTTAAAATGTTTTCTGACAAGCTCACTGGATACCTGTTCAGACGTTGCTGTCTTGGTTGCCACCAGTGACTGGGACACACCTGGATGCACAGACTCACCTGACCCTGGGACACCCTTTTCTATGGCAGAATTTATTACCTTTGGACACCCTGGAGAATGCATTGGACAAATAGAATATTTCTTAAAATATGCAATGAATACATTGAGATGTTTGACTCGCGATAGGCTTGGGTGAGACATGTTATCACCCAGGTGCTTTCCAACATCTAACACAAGCCAGGTTAAGATAAAAAACAAAAAGAAAAATATTTCCTTACAACTTCCAAAGCGGTCAACAGTTAAAAATGTTTATGAAGACAAAAGTGCAGAAGCTAAATCCTTCTCCAGAAAACTTTCCACAGAGTTTCCTGTGTTTCTACTGCATTTTCCCTGCACCTCTTAACCCTCAGGCTGCAACCCTCACTGAGCACCTCTTTTTGGTGAAGCACTTAGCTTTTTATAACTGATCTGATCATTGAAGTCCTCCTCAATGTTTGTCAACGAGACTTATTTCCTCCTGATTTACAAAACTGCACGGTCATTCTTCCTGTCAAAATAAATACTATTTTTTTTTTCCCTCAGAGATGCAAATATTGCCTTCTTAGACGAGGTATCATCTCATGTACTCATCTGGTTTAATGAACATTTCTTTGCCTCAATCAGGGTAACGTTTCTTTCCTTATCCTGCCCTTTGGTGACTTGTTGCTCCTGTTGTCTTTTCGTAAGGTTTATATTGTAATTTATGCATAACCTACACAAATGTGTTAGCCCATGTATAGATTGACTATTATTAAAATATAAATAGGATTAATGGATCATGGTGCATTGCTGATTCAATAGATCAAACATGACAATACTTAACAACTACCAGCAGCCATTAGCCAATATAGTTTAATTAAAATCTGCAAAAGTTCAGTTGTCCATATTACTTGAATTATGGTACTGTGTTTGCAGATATATACACATAAACATATATCTATAATGAAAAGTGTGCCCTAGTTCATAACAACATTAACCATTTCTTCCATAAGAAAAGGTTCCACATATGCGACCCCTCTCCATCTAGTTTTCCTATACACATGGCATACCTCCCCAGGGTCTGCTGAATTCTTCTCTTTGGCATCCTCTCTAAATTTCTCTTTATCTTTTCTCTAATTCTTTCAATTTGAATAGTTTATTATTCCACACAAACACAATCTAGACTAAACTCACTTCTAGCTTCACATTTGGACTTTTGCGATTAAGTTCTTCTAGTGTAATGATAAATGAATATTGCCATGCCTCAGGTACGTTTTGCCAAAAGATGGAAAACTCAAGATACAGGAATTGTACTGACAACATAACTGCTAAACAGTATTTTTCTTTTCTAAAAACCTATAGCCTAGTAATAATGTTTCATCACTTATTATTTTAATATTATTATGTGATAATAGAGATTCTACAAAATGGATAATAATCCATTGCCATATTTCTTTCTGCTCACAAGACAGTTAGGGTAACATCAATCAATGGATACAGTCTTAAAGCAATGGTATGACTAAGCCTTTCCTTCCTTAGCTGCTGGGAACCAAGAACACTGCCTTATATTTATTTACCGGTGCTGGTTTTGTGTAGGGCCACGCTATTTCACCACACTTTCAATATTCTGGGAGAAAAAGAGAACTAAAAACCATGAGATTAACTGTACTACATCATTTTTTTCTTTCTTCTCTTTTGGACAATCTTTTACTATGTTTGATTCTGATTAGGCAAATAACTAATCAAACTAGTTTATCTTCTGAATCTTTTACACGGCCTGCAGTGGTCCAAGTCTTGCACATAAATGCTGCTCTTAGAAATAGTAAAATACCCAGTTTCAGTAAAATCTGTGGCTCCCAGATTAATTCAATAATAATAACATGAAGAGTATATTATGTAGCACATTTAGCTCACATTTACAACTGGGAAGATAAGAGTTAAATGGACCCACTTATTTCCAAGTCAGGTAAAACCAGAGAAACCTTGAGAAAGTTGTATATGCAACTTACTGACAAAAAACCCACATAATCACAAAATATGGGAAAAGCATTGGTAAAGAAAAAGAAAGCTATTTTAACTGGGATAGTTTCTGGAAAAAAAAACAAATGGAAATAGAGAAGCAATAAATGAAGCAAGATGTTTTTACTGAAAATAGAGGTATCAATGCCTGTTATAGTAGACCAAGTTCTGTGCACAAACCCATAAACAGAAAGGATTATAAAATGTGAAAATGGTGAGTGTTACTGCTGACAGTCTGGTTATAAACTCTGAAACAGACTTTACAGACAAGGGACAAGATGAAGCATCTGACTGCATTTTGCCAAATGTAGAATAAGTAGGTCATTATTCCCATAAAGATAATAATTTTCACTACTCTATGACAGATCAAAATTTGCAAACACTACCTTCAAATTATTTATTTCCAGAAGCAACACAAAACCCAAGAGCACTCCTTCTTTTGCATCATGCCTCTCTAATGCCACATGGTATGCTCCTAGCCATGTGTGTGCACTTGAACATAGATGCACGATTGCAAGTACATGCTGCAGCGGTTTCTTCAGCTGTTAAACAAATAGTATTTCAGCCAAGTGAAGCAGCAGAGTGGTTCCATCTAGAGGAAGAGTGTGTAAAAACTACTCATCCCTGATGACTAGCTATTTTTAAATAAAGAATAGGCATAAACCATTAATACAGCACGCTCCGTATAAAGGGCCTGCTACCTGGTGTCATAGCTCCATGAATAATCTGTTTCTTACAGCAGTGCATGCTTGCTTGAACTGGACAGAAAAGATAATGTAACCATCAGAGTTATTAACATCTACATCCTGGACAGTCCTGGCAATATCTGCACCCACGAATAAAGTTAAAGTAGGTGTGATTAGGAATGACATACAAAAGAGCTCTACAAGTGAACTTGTTCACTGGGGTGTAAATTATATGTTCAAACCAATGCAAACCAAAACACCTCCTCGACTCTCAGCCCTAATTTCATTTCGTCTTGCCTTGACTAGCAAAACTTTTTAAGGACTCCACAGAAGTCAAAAGCTTCTTTTACTGCTACACATAAAAGGCACAATAACCTATTACTTAAACAAAATGGATTCTTGAAGCTCTTTTAGGATGAAGCAAAGAATTGACCTTCTTTCATTAGTCTTGTTTGGCCTCTTCCAGCTTATTTTGACCTTGACCCTCTCTGTTTCTTCTTTCATTCACTAACCAACAACTCCCTTGTCCTTCAACATTCCTGCCAGAAGGGGATGTTTAATCACACCAGAACCATTGCAAGACTTTTTCCAGAAGAGTTTCTGCTCATCAAAGCACTCTTGCTATGTTCAGCACTTCACTAAATCTATCTTTTCAATTCAAACCTAAAAGTATTTTTTTATTTTCTTCTCATTTCCCTTTTAGAAGGGATTAGGAATTAACTTTCCCTTTTAGAAAGTTATTAATTTTGCTACTCTGGTTTAGTATAAAGACAGTAGAAAGACATTAAACATGGCAATCTTCCTCAGAGAAGTCAGGAGACTCTATTAGTATTGTAAGACAGCCGGTTCATTTATCATGACTTCACAGTCACATAAAATTTTTATGGAATGCCAACTCATCACAAAATGTATTAAAATTGCCAAGTATACTTAAATTTTTCCTCCACCACTGAAGTCAGTAAGCATTGTACCCAAAGACATTACACCCAAGAAGAGCAGAAAGAAAAAGTAAATGTTGATGGGAAAAAACATAGTCAGGAGAGAACACAAAAATCAAACCAATAAAAGACTAAGAAGAAAGGAGAAAAACATTTTTACCAGGTGAGGATAGCAAATCTCACCGTGTATGAAGTGGGAGAAAAGGCAGAGGATAACAAGACTGCGAGCCAAAAAAAAATGAAGAATGAAAACGGCTTATATTTTACTTCTAACTATCTCTTAAGTTAGTTTTAAGTGTTTATTTTTAACAAATACTCTTTTTTTCAGGTTTCTTAGAAAACGTCGTACCTCTGCACACATACTTGTGCAGCAGGATTGTGGTGGTTGGATGCCAAGTGTCCACCAGAGCCACCCTATCACTCCCCTTCTCAACTGGACAGGGGAAAGAAAATATAATGAAAAAGCTCGTGGGTCGAGATAAGGGCAGGGAGATCACTCACCAATTACTGTCATGGGCAAAACAGACTTGACTTGGGGAAAATCAGTTTAATTTATTACCAATCAAATCAGAGTAGGGTAATGAGAAATAAAACCAAATCTTAAAACACCTTCCCCCCCACCCCTCCCTTCTTCCTAGGCTCAACTTCACTCCCAATTTTCTCTACCTCTACCCCCTCGAGCAGCGCAGGGGGACGGGGAATGAGGCCTGCGGTCAGTTCATCACCCGTTGTCCCTGCCGCTCCTTCCTCCTCAAGGGGAGGACTCCTCACACTCTTCCCCTGCTCCAGCATGGGGTCCCTCCCACGAGAGGCAGTCTTCCATGAACTTCTCCAACGTGGGTCCTTCCCATGGGCTACAGTTCTTCATGAACTGCTCCAGCGTGGCTCCCTGCCATGGGGTGTGGTCCTTCAGGAACAGACTGCCCCAGCGTGGGTCCCCCACGGGGTCACAAGTCCTGCCAGCAGACCTGCTCCAGCGTGGGCTCCTCTCTCCCCACGGGTCCACAGGTACTGCCAGGAGCGGGCTCTGGCATGGGCTTCCCACGGGGTCACAGCCTCCTTCAGGCACATCCACCTGCTCCAGCGTGTAGTCCTCCATGGGCTGCAAGTGGATATCTGTTCCACTGTGGACCTCCATGGGCTGCAGGGGGACAGCCTGCCTCACCATGGTCTTCACCACGGGCTGCAGGGGAATCTCTGCTCTGGTGCCTGGAGGACATCCTCCCCCTCCTTCTTCACTGACCTTGGTGCCTGCAGAGTTGTTCCTCTCACATATTCTCATTCCTTGCTCCAGCTTCAGTTTGTGTCCCCGTGGGGTTTTTTTTTCCCCTCCTTCTTAAATATGTTATCCCAGAGGCACTACCACCATCGCTGATGGGCTCATCCTTGGCCAGCAGCGGGTCTGTCTTGGAGCCAGCTGGCATTGGCTCTATCGGACATAGGGGAAGCTTCTAGCAGCTTCTCACAGAAGCCACCCCTGTGGCTCTCCCCGCTTCCAAAACCTTGCCACGCAAACCCAATACAAGGATTCTCCTTCTATCAAGGAATCGCAGCTTTGTGGAAAGGAAGCACCTCAGGCCTCTTTCCACGTGATTTGTCCACAGCCACAGGAGAAATCACTGGCGGGTCTGGAGACAGAGGTTAGAAGTCCTGATTCCTACTTACTAACTCTAAGATACTAGTAATAGAGCATACAGTGCTCTAAGTGTATGACATTGCAAATTTGCAACTTATTTTCACAAATGTAACACAGGTTTCAGAAAACACATAGCCTTTTTAAGAACAACTTATTTACAATACAGCTTCAGAAAACTCTAGCATTAAAATAATATGCATAAAATCAAAGTCAAGGGTGCTACTGGTATAGGAGGAGGTGGTTATGAGGCAAGCAGACTGGTTTCACAGGTCTGAGTGTTTCTTGCCAGAAACAATGCAAATAATGTCACTACTTTGATATACCCAAATCAGTGGAGGGTAACAAAATAATGCCCCGGTTTAGCAATTATTGATAGTATTACCAATGGAAATATGAATTCAGCCTTAACAGATAAGGATGGAGGAAAATAACTGAAATGGGATTCTCTAATTCTTTATTTCAGTATATTTAAAATTGTGATATTGTTTCTGACTTGAAATTTTAAATATTTTAAATCTATTATTCAAGCATTTACATTACATACAAAATGAAAGAGAGCAGGCCCTTATTGCCTATATTGTCACAATATTTTATCCATCAGCCGTATTGTTATATAATTTTATTTCAGAATGCACAATGAGCTATAAATGTTCCATTTAACTCTCCTAAATGTAAGAAAGTTTTTCAAAAGAAGCCCCTTTTGCTAGTTAATTAAATTCAAAAGTTGTACCTAGGGAATGTAGCAAGAAGAATTTAAAGAAGGGGGACAGGAAAATAGATTCTTATTTTGTTTCTTTAAACAAAGGCTTTGTAGTCCAAACTCTATGCTAGTAAAATGGAACGCAATCATTTAAATGTGGCCAAAGAAGTCAAAAATAAGAAATTATGACCACCTAATATGTAAAAGGGAAAAACCAAAACAATTGGAGCAAATGTGTGAAGTTTCACTTGGAAAGACTGGAGCTGCAATGGAAACAGTTTAGCTTTAGTAATAGTCCCCAACATAACGAATACAGGCTGCTAGACAATTGTAGCAGGATAAATGCAGATGAAGGGGATTTATTTCCCTTCAATTTGGGCAGTGCAAAGTTTGCCCTGGTTTGGCTGGTATATAATGACTGACAGTGTCTTCGTTCAGGTCACTTTCCCTTTAAACATTGCCACACCAGATTATGCCACTTTATTCACTTACTATTTTCTTCCCATACTACCAAAGCAAAATATTAGAAAAGCAGGGTACAGAAAAAATGCAAAAGGACTTCCAATGCATATTTAAAATACAGAAAGTATCCCGAAAATCCAGAGATTATGAGTTGCTCCCTAACAGTTTTATGTCAGCCATAGTGACCTAGTACCGAGGACAGACCAGTCACCTAAAAAAGTTTAAGGGCTATTTGTGCTAGTAGTCCAGCCAGTTCCTTTAAGGTGTAAATATACTGTTTATGCTAAACCATGTAATTTAATTCTCATCATCAGAAAACCACAACTTCTTTATACTTTCTTTCCTCCTTCCCATCATGTTGTTTTTCTGCCTACAATACACAAAGAGGAGAATAAATCCTGATAATAACAACAGTTCATCAACAGCTGCCTTAGCCTGCAACTTCTGCTTGTGAACAGCTCAAACTTCCACTAAAACTGACAACAGCAGCAATGGAGAAAAGAAGAGGGACAGATGCAAGGGCAGGGTTGATGGCACAGGAGGTCCACAGAAATAGCCCTGGCAGGTGCAGTCCCAGGAAGGGAAAATACAAGGCTGGGACTAATATCAACAGAAGGAAAAAAAGTTTGCAAATGTGAAGCAAGATTTCTGCATGTCAAAAACAGAGAAGCATGGTGGAGAAGAGGGAAAAGAAGTAGCTATATCTGCGAAAAAATAACCTTATAAATCAGCAATGAAGAAGAGATAGGGAGGTAAGTGAACAAAAGGAACAAGGAGAAGGACAGCATCTGCTGTGATAAAGAATGGTCTGGTGAGAAACTTGATTAAGTGATAGAGGGAAAAGATTACAGTATCAAGAAGAACAGACAAAAAAACCCTAGTCCAAGTCTAACACCAAAAAGAGAACATTCCCTCAGGAGGTCTGAGATATCCTCCAGATACAGGCACAAAAAGCCTGCCGTCTGGATCCTGCTTGCTGCTGCAGGCAGAAAGCTCTCCAATTACAGTCCCCACCATTAGAAGAGAAGTATCTTGAAACAAAACCATACCAAGGTCCTTAATTACATTAAACTAAAATACACAGCGCAATCCATACCATAAATTTCACTACTAATCTTTAAATCAAGTTTGTATTGTTTTGGAATGCATTTTTTAAGGTTTGGGTTTTTTTAATATCGAATTGTAATAGTCCTTTGTTAAGGATTAGAGTCAGAATATTTGCCTTCCAGACATCATCTCTATACTTTATCAAATTAGTTATATATCTGAGAAAAATCTTTAAAACATTGGCTCAGACCTATTCTGAATAGTCCTTTCAGCTAAGCAAAATGTCATTTGATAAGTAAAAAAAAAAAAAAAAAGGCAAAAATTCAAAAAGTCAAAAAGATGAGTTTCCAAACTACTAAATAAATAACTATTAAATACAGTGTTGGGAAATCCAGATAACTAAAGGTTTTCAGCTGTTATTAAAAATACAATGGATTCCAGCCTATGGCTTGCCTATCCAGATTATCGTATGTTGGCCTTCCCTGGCTACATTCACCTACTCCTCGTTGTGCAGCTGTAAGAGTGGCAACAAACATGTACTCTGCAAACAGACCTGCACCCTGAGAAGCCAGGAAGCTTTGCAGTACACTAGCATGCTCAATGCACTTGGATTCGTCTGTCTTGTATGCTCCGGTAGGTGACTTCCAGTTACGCATTAGGTCACTTCTAAGTTCACCATTTTGAAGAGTCTTTCAAGAAACTATACAGACTCTTCCCCTGTACCTGTCATTGTTTTCACTTGCTATGGATACAGTTCAGAGTCAACCCCTATTATGTAGTCTTTCAAGAAACTATACAGACTCTTCCCCTGTACCTGTCATTGTTTTCACTTGCTATGGATACAGTTCAGAGTCAACCCCTATTATGTAGTCTTTCAAGAAACTATACAGACTCTTCCCCTGTACCTGTCATTGTTTTCACTTGCTATGGATACAGTTCAGAGTCAACCCCTATTATGTAGTCTTTCAAGAAACTATACAGACTCTTCCCCTGTACCTGTCATTGTTTTCACTTGCTATGGATACAGTTCAGAGTCAACCCCTATTATGTAGTCTTTCAAGAAACTATACAGACTCTTCCCCTGTACCTGTCATTGTTTTCACTTGCTATGGATACAGTTCAGAGTCAACCCCTATTATGTTGCTATATAAGCAATTTTTCCAGTTTGGCAGGTACGTTGCGCCACTGCAAATGAGACCACTCGCAGCAATAAGGAGACAGTACACACAGTCAGGAAAAGTGGTTGACAGCTAATCGCTCCATTCAGAAATGTGCAGACCCTGGAAATATCTTGGATTCTGTGTTCAAACAGCCTTCATTTCCAGACACTTGCAGGGAGAAGAGAAGAGAGCTGAAGACAGTGCAAGACTTCTGAGTGACTTCCACCAGATTGCAACTTCTCCTGAAGGCTGGACCAACAGGTGGATAGACTGGACTAAAATTTGAAAGCTGAAACATACTGATCAGTCTTCAGGCTCCAGTGGTTTTAGATGTTCTGTGACATGCCAGCAGTAAGAGTTGTGAAAACAATGACAGG
>VYZW01000734.1:8801-22849 GCA_013401315.1 Balaeniceps rex
ATTTATTTATAGTATTTACATTTGAATTTGGTAAAAAGCTATCAGCACTGACAATGAAAAGCTCAATAGCTCTACAGCAGTGTCACAAACAATGCCAGCAGGGCATTTGGCGTCACATGATATGATTAATATGAAATTCTCTGCTGCTGCAGTATATCCCTACAGTGTTTAACATCTTTTTCTCAATGGATGCTGAAGGTGAGCATAGGTATTTTATGCTAGGAGACAATTCATTATTCCAGGCACAAAATCCTCTGCTATGAACCACAATACACCATCATTCAAAGGGGCCATACACAATAGGAGAAAAATATCCAGGCAGACTTTTTTACTCTTTCCTTCTGCAACATTTTTTTTTCCCAAGCGCTGTAATTATAAGCAGGCAGATAGTTTGGATATTGGAGCATAATGGATACAGGGGTGTTCTCTCTATTTCATTTTGTACACAACTACTCTGCAATTATGATAGCAACAGGGGCTCTGATCGGCCTTGCTACTCAACAATCTTTTTTTATAGTGCATTTTTTTCAGGTCTTCATGCTAAAAATATACCAATGGGATAAAGTTTGCCTAAATTTTTCTGTAAGTTTTTACTTTCAGAATTTTGTTTTGGCTGGTATTGGTCCCTTACATTTTGTGTTTTAGCATAGCTCAGCAGGCTTTTTTGTTCATTTTTCTGTTCTATGCCATTATCTTTCATTTCACTCATAGTACCATGGGAATACATTTTCCTGTAGTATTTTCAGTGGCACATGTAATGGAAAACACAGTGTGCTTCATGTCCTTTTTGTCAAGCCATTTGTTGTGTCTGTGTACATGTGGATACAGGGATAATATATACATTTTAGTGGTTAATTATAGACTAAGTCATTTTTATCTGATAGAAATCTAATCTATGAAGATAACCATTGTGCAACGGATTCCTTTTGTGTCAGACCTGTTATATTCCTCTCTGCTGTCAATGACTAGGGTTCCCACTGATCCAGCTATCACATAATTATGAAAAACAGGACATGCACAGCAATAACTACAAGGGCCCAGAAAGGAAATTACAACACTGTGACCGTTTGCCACATATACAAAGACTTGCTCCAAGACAACAGATGTATGGCTCAGGAATGGCCGGTGCTGCTGTGAGACTCTGAGAAGCTAGTCCAGTGCCTGGGACGATTGGTCTGTCTCGCTCATAAGCTAGTCACAAGAGTTAGGATTCAGGTGCAGAGGAACAACTCAATTGGCAGTAGCGTCCGGAGAGCATGTAGAATCATAGAATTCATAGAATGATAGAATCGTTTGGTTGGAAAAGACCTTTAAGATCATCAAGTCCAACCGTACCTGTCCACTACTAAACCATGTCCCTAAGCGACTCGTCTACCCGTCTTTTAAATACCTCCAGGGATAGTGACTTGACCACTTCCCTGGGCAGCCTGTTCCAATACTTGACAACCCTTTCCATGAAGAAGTTTTTCCTAATATCTAATCTAATATCTAATATGTAGCATGGCCTTCCTGCGGGGAAGCTGATCAGTCCCTGGGCATAGGGCACAGCAGACACTGGGAACCCGCCATTCTTGGTACCTGGCATGTAGGCGCCATGGGCTTGGATGTATCAGTCCAGACTCCAGACTTGAAACAACATCTGGAGGAAACATAACAGTCTATGTTATGCAGAGGAGGAGACTAGACAGTTCAAAAGCCCTCCTGCTTTTAGAGTGTATGACAGTTTGCTCTTTGATTTTTTTTCCATGTTAGGCTTTGAGACACATCAAAGCAAGAAAGAAGCAATGAAACTGTGCTGGGGAGAGCGCTGATGCTGACATGTTTTGCAACAGCAATCCCTTGTAAACTAATGAAGGCCCCACTTGGCACCTCAGGGTACATGCTACTGCATAGCAGTCATACAGCTATATCTAATGTCACCAAACCCCTGACTTGGGTGTCTACCTAACCCGTGACAGCAAGCGTGCAGCAGGTGGGTCCCCAGGGAGATGGGCTCCTTGCCTGTGCTAGTTTGTTCAGCAAAGAGACAGACAGCACGTGCCCACCACTGTCATAGAATCATAGAATCAAAGAATCATTAAGGTTGGAAAAGACCTCTATGATCATCTAGTCCAACTGTCAACCCAACACCACCATGCCTACTAAACCATGTCCCAAAGTGTCACGCCTACACATTTTTTGAACACCTCCAGGGATGGTGACTCCACCACCTCTCTGGGCAGCCTGTTCCAATGCTTGACCACTCTTTCAGTAAAGAAATTTTTCCTAATATCCAATCTAAACCTCCCCTGGTGCAACTGGGCACCATTTCCTCTCATCATCTGGAAGGGAGAAACTGATCCTGGAGGGAAGCCCTGACTCTCAGTAGCCCAAGGTACAGCTAGTACAGCCATGCCTATCTGGGTACAGGTGCCAAAAGAGCTCCTGCTCTTTCCAGCTTGGCTTTCACGCGTGATGAAGGTGTGTGTGCAGTGTCACTGAAGGAGTGGCCATGGGTCCCAGCAGGCATCAGGGAACATCTGTGCCTCTGGGGCATTCAGACTGAACATCAGTCCATGTCTGCAAAGGCCTCATAGACCAACAAATGTGAGCCTCTGTAGTCTCAGTGTTTGATTTGATTCCTGTGCACCCATGTTGCCCAAAGCCTCTGTGGCAGGCGCTGCAGTGTAATGTTGACGTGAGGCCCCTTCCTGCAAGTGGAGAAAGGGTAGATGCCAACAACTCAGGTACTCTGCCTCAGGTACAGCCACCGCTAGGGCTGTGGCTGATGGCAAACTTCAATGTAGCTCTTGGCCCAAGGGTACATGCAGCAAGAGACACAGCCAGGGTTTGCTGGTGGGTAGCGAGAGCCTGGATGCTACAAGTAGAGCTGATACCTTCACCTTTGCTTTACCACTGTGAGGAGCTCTGTCCCTCCCTCCTCCCACTCTGCTCTGAGCAGGCAGGATTACTCCACTGACCCGGGATGGATGAGAAATGCTGACCCTGGTAAGTGAGATCCTAAGCTTGCCTTTTCCAGGGCTACTTCATTCCTAGTGGTCTCATAACTTTTTGAAAACTTAACTTCCCAGCTGAATGTGGCTTAATGTCTTTAGCGGCAGACATTCTTCAGTTGTTTTTTTAAAAATACATATTTGAAATATAAATCTTAGAAGGCAGAGAGCCTAGGTATAGATTTTTGGCATTTTTCTTTCTATTGCATAGGAGAAAGATGTTTTTCCCTAGATCTTGTATATGCTAAATGGCTTCTGTGAGATTGCTCATGGACTTTGATTACACAGTAAAAATATAAATTCCAAGCTGAGATAATAGCCATTAGTTTGGTGACAAAAGGCTGCTCAGGTGGGGGACTTCAGGAGGAATGGAATGTATGTTAATGCAGCAGAGGAGGAGGTACGGGAGCTATGTGCTGGTGGAAATGCTGCAAATGGGAATGAAAAGGACTGTAAAAATACAGTCAGCCATCTAGGCTTCCTCATGCTCTCTTGCTATTTCTGTGAAGACATTCTTTGTCCAAATGAGGAATGAGAAATTACAATGAGCTGGGTGGTGGCTGCTGAAGGTGTAGGAAGCATTGCTGGCACTAAAGGGGATCGGAGGATATCAGAGGAAGGAGAAGATGAAATTGTGGATGGGACTAACCGATGTGGTGTGGGATTTGCTGCTGCATACACAGGGTCACTCACTCACCGGGGAACAAACATTTCTGCTATAAGGTTGTTGGCTGGCAACAGAAGAAAGTCCTGAGACATTCTGCAGAGCATAAAGTAGCTATAAATATAATGGACCTGTGGAAAAAAAAAATGCAACCCTAGGTGGCATCATTAGAGTTAGGGAAATATCTCTATTTTGTACATGCCAGAGGGTGCAATATTGAAGAGATCCCATCTGGAAATGTGTATATAAGTCTGGTCTCCTGTGTTTAGTGAAGGTGCTCAGATGGGAGTCAGGAAGAGGAAGGCTCCTAGGACTGCCATGACAATGGTAGCCTGCCCTAGGGGACAGGTTCCCAGCTTCTTGCCTTCACTGGCAGAGAAAGGGACATGGCCACTCTCTGTAAATAGCTTGGGAAGCAGAATGGTTTAGTGCCAAAAGAGAAAAGAGAGATTTACAGCTAAGAGGAAATATCAACTGCATAACTGTCCCTGAAAAAATTTGAGTGAGGAATTAGCAGCAAATTTCTTTTGACCATAGGAGTGAGGTGTTTTAACATCTCCTACTCATACTGTTGAAGACATAAACCTGTTTTTACAGTTTGCTTAATCTATTTATGAAACAGTATATTTTCATGCAGTTGCCTGGGACAGCAGGATCTGTCCTCCATGTCCTTTCCAGCCTTGTCTTCCATGGGAGCTGGATTCTGAGGAAACTTTGGTTTAAGTAATGCTTTGAGCAGATCTGGCATGGGGACAGCTTCTTTAAAGGTGTAAGCCAGAACCTTAAGAGTTGTTCCTAGAAACAGTGGAATATGTATTCAGCTCATACCGTAAGACATAGTCCCTTACTCAAAGCCAGACTGTCAATCGTCAATCATATTTGCTAAGAGTCTACCAAGAACTATTTTATCAAAGAGAAAAAGGTATATTTTATCAACATTTGCAGCAAAAAAACCCCCAAAACTCATAGTATTGTGCAATTATGTGATTTTGACCAGGAGGAAAGACTGTGTTATGGCAGCCCTTGGTCTTTCCCTACAATTTCCATGCAGCTGATCTCTTTTCTTGAATCCTCCCTCCTGTAACCACTGCTCCTTGCTGAGACACTCAATAGTCCCCTTCCCTCATCTGCTGACACCCCTCTGCCTCCCTCGTCACAGTCCTGTGCTTCCTCCTCAAGAAGATGCCCCAAAGCCCCTCAGGCTGGATGGCCTTGGTGGGGCAGGTCATGGGGGGGGGTATTACCCACCGCCAGCCCCACCAAGGCAGAGGAGTGGGAGCCTTCACTGCCAGCCCTGCCTCAACACTGAGGATGGGCCGAGTCACACAGCTACCACCCCAGCACTGCCAGACCCCGGCTGCAGTGGGCTGGGTGCCACAGGTAACTTCATGGTAACGCATTTCATCTGAGCCATATCTAGAGAGTGGCAGTTACTGGTTTGGTCGTGGCAGCACTTGTCAGGGTGAATCACTCATTTGGGATGGTGACAGAGGATTACTGTGGGGGCGGCAAAGGGACAAGACTGAGCCTGCAGAGGAGAGAGTGGCATACATTGCCCGGTTAGGTAAAGATCACGTGTGCAAGCACACAGCCGTGAGTCAGAAGACAGATGAATTATTTGGGAATCCTCTGTGAAAAGCCCACCTGCAACTCAGCTAGGCTCAGCGGCCAAGGCAACTTATACCTCCGAAGTGTGCTTCCCAAAGCACAGGAATTTTCCCTTTGTGTACTTCAGCTTTCTAGGGTCACTGGTCCAAATCTGACTCAGACTCTTACTATGGTGACCTGGTAACATGAGCTCTCTTGAATGCTTACTTATAAGAGAAATGGACTGATGTCTCAACCTACTTATCTTGTCTGTATTGTTAAAATTCTGCCAGAGCATTCAAAACCTTGGTGTCGGTCTCAGGACACCATATTATTTTATTTTGATTATTAAGCTGTTCTTATCTCAACCTGCGAGTTTTCTTACTTTTGCCCTTCTGATTCTCTCCCCCATCCCACCAGGGGGGAAGGGTGAGCGAGCGGCTGTGTGGTACTTGGTTGCCGACAGGGGCTAAACTGTGACAGTCCTTAATGTAATAAGGCCTTGCACTGTATAGCTAAATACATGCAGTCATTCATTAATTAGGCCTAATAGGTTGTGAATAAAATAATATTGACATTTTATAGATGAAGAAACCTAAGAAATGGAGTTCAGAATAATATTTAGAAAAGGAAGAGGCTCCTAGTTCTTCTTTAATAGATTATTCTTTAAAATGAAGGGGAGTGTCTGGGCCTCAGACCACCTATTAGGAGAGGGGGGCCCAGAGCAAGACACCTTGGAAGTTTACACAAAATTCGAAAGTGCAAACATTGTTGCTCAAGCCCATCTCTCTTTGACGTGGTTTAGAAAAGCTTTATTTGTCTTCAAAGGACTAGTAGCATACAGCAGACACAAACAGATCCAGGAAATTCCTGAAGCACGTTGAAGATAACTTCTTGGTGCAGGTACTAAGGGAGCCGACTAGGAAAGGTGCCCTCCTAGATTTGTTCTTTGCAAACAGAGAGGGACTCGTGGGCGAAGTGGTGATTGGTGGCTGTCTTGGTCACAGTGACCACGAAGTAATTGAGTTTCAAATAGTTGGAGATAGGAGAAAAACTGCCAGCAAAACTTCAACCCTGGATATGGGGAGAGAAGACTTCGGGCTGCTCAAGGAGATAGTTTGTAAGGTCCCCTGGGAATCTGCTTTTGAAGGTATTGGGGTCCATGAATGCTGGTCACTTTTTAAGAGCCATCTCTTAAGACCGCAGGAGCAAGCAATTCCAAAGTGTTGGAAGTCTGGCTTGGCTGAGCAGGGATCTCCTTCTAGAACTTAGGTGGAAAAGGAAAGTGTATGGACATTGGAAGCAAGTACAAGAGAAGACTACAGGGAAGACTACAGAGATGCTGTTAGCCACTGTAGGGAAAAAATTCGTGTGGCCAAAGCTTGATTAGAGTTCAAGCTGGCCAGCACTGTGAAGGACAACAAAAAGGGCTTTTTTAAATATGTTAATAGAAAAAGGAGGATCAGAGATAACATTGGTCCATTACTTGATGAGGTCGGTCATGTCACAAATAGGGACATAGACAAAGCGGAGACATTTAATGCCACCTTTGCCTCTGTCTTTAACACCAATGATGGGCCCTGGGACCCCCAGAGCCCTGTGTTGGAAGACAGTGATTAGGGGGATGATAAAATCCCAGCTGACTCTGAACTTGTTTGAGGCTTGCTGCTCCAGCTGGATGCTGTGGGGCCCGATGGGATTCATCCCAGGGTACTGAAGGAGCTGGCCGATATCATCATGGGACCTCTCTCCATTATTTTTCAACAGTCCTGGGAGTCTGGAGAGGTCCCAGTCAGCTGGAAGCTGGCAAATGTTGTCCCAATTTTCAAGACGGGTAAGAAGGAAGACCCTGGTAATTACAGGCCTGTCAGTCTCACTTCAGTGCCTGGCAAAATTATGGAGAAGGGTATTCTGGGAGTTACTGAAAAACACTTGAGAGACAATGCAGTCATTGGTCATAGCCAGCACAGGTTCACAAGGGGAAAGTCCTGCTTAACTAACTTAATTTCCTTTTATGACAAGGTCACCCATCTAGTTGACCAAGGGGAGCCAGTAGATGTAGTGGTTTTGGATTTTAGCAAAGCTTTTTATACTGTCTCTCACAGTATCCTTCTGGACAAAGCATCCAGCATACAGCTAGACAAGTCCATAATACATTGGGTGAACAATTGGCTGATGGGTCAGGCTCAAAGAGTTATAGTAAATGGGGTTACATCAGGCTGGTGGCCAGTCACCAGTGGGGTTCCCCAGGGCTCAGTTTTAGGGCCAGTGCTCTTTAATGTTTTTATAAATGATCTGGATGCAGGAATTGAATGCACATTAAGTAAGTTTGCCGACGATACTAAACTAGGAGGAGCTGTAGACTCCCTCAAGGGTAGAGAGCCCTTACAGAGAGATCTGGATAGACTAGAGAGCTGGGCAATCACCAACCATATGAAATTTAACAAGAGCAAGTGCCGGATTCTCCACCTGGGACGGGGTAATCCTGGTTATACATACAAATTGGGGGACGAGAGGCTGGAGACCAGCCCCACGGAAAGAGATCTGGGGGTTTGGGTTGATGGCAAGTTGAATATGAGTCAACAGTGTGCCCTGGCAGCCAAAAGGGCCAACAGTGTCCTGGGGTGCATCGAGCACAGCAGAGCTAGCTGGTCGAGGGAGGTGATTGTCCCACTCTACACTGCACTGGTGCGGCCCCACCTTGAGTACTGTGTGCAGTTCTGGGTGCCTCAATATAAGAAGGACATCAAACTATTAGAGTGTGTCCAGAGGAGGGTGACCAAGATGATGATAGGTCTTGAGGGCAAGACTTATGAAGAGCGGCTGAGGTCACTTGGTTTGTTCAGCTTGGAGAAGAGAAGGCTGAGGGGTGACCTCATCGCAGTCTACAACTTCCTCAAGGGGGGACAGCAGGGGGGAAGGTGCTGATCTCCTTTCGCTGGTGACTAGAGATAGGATGCAAGGAAATGGTATGAAGCTGCGTCAGGGGAAGTTCAGATTGGACATTCAGAAAAGGTTCTTCACTGAGAGGGTGGTTGGTCACTGGAACAGGCTCCCCAGGGAAGTGGTCATGGCACCAAGCCTGTCAGAGTTCAAGGAGCATCTGGATGATGCTCTTAGTCATATGGTTTAGTTTTAGGTAGTCCTGCGAGGAGCAGGGAGTTGGACTCGATGATCCTTATGGGTCCCTTCCAACTTGAGATATTCTATGGTTCTATGAATAGTTTGCTCTCATTTCTCAGTAATGAGCCCTTCAGAAATGTAAAATACTTCCAGAGGGAATCTACTTCAGGAAATCTCTCTTCTTCCCAAGCCAGCTGCTCGCAGCAATGGAGGCAGAAACATAGCTCTCCATCTATGGCACTGCAGGCATAGGTTTGGCTACTGGTGACTCCACCACAGACCTAAAATAGTGGTTGATCATGCATCATTGCAGTGATTTTAAATGTATGCAATATCAAATTTCCCTGCTACAGCAGTGGGAAGGCAGGGGGAAGGACTGGAGTCAGGCAGGGCTCCCGGCTCACCCCTGGCGTATGGTGCTCCCTGACACATGCCAGACCCCCCCTTCCTATGCACGCATGGTTGGTGGAGATCATTTGGCTCCTGGGTGGAGTCCTTTGCTACCTCCCCACAGCTCCCTGAGCCTCCAGCCAGCTGTTTTGGTGCCATAACTTAACCAATGCAGCTATGGAAAGTCAGCAAGGGGTTTTGCACAGGAGTCAGGGATGGTGGGATTTAGCTCAATTCTTTTTTCCTAAATAACAATGAAGAAGAGGAGACTAATTTGAAGTTTATTCTGATTGACTTGCACCATACCTTGTTATTGGACCTACTCAGAGTTTTTGCTGCTTTGTCTGAGATTACTGGGGAAGTTGCCTTTGGCATCACAGAAAGCAGGATGATGTCAAGGGCTCCGGCTGCTAACACTGAGGTCTAAATCCCCTGCAAGGAGTGCACAGACCCTGAGGGACTGGTGAAGTCAATCCCATAACACACATGTGGATGCACTGGGAAGGGGGAGGATGCAGTGGCCAGGCGACTACCGTGCCATGCCACAGTGAAAAGACAGGCCACACCAGGCAGGGCTACTGGGGCTGGCATCCCCCTGGCTTCAGCCTCCAGCTCCTACAACAAATCACTCCTGTCTGGACAGGCTTACCATATCCACTGTTTCTAATGCCCAAAATATACTTTTTTTTTCTCCAAACTACTAATGGTCTCAGGAATAGCTCCCCTGCCTGCAGAAAAGGCAATTTGGGATAATTTCTGGAACCTGCCTCCCCTCCCCGTTCCCCCCTGTTCTTTTCCCTCATGTCCTTCTGTTCCAATGCAGGTATTTTCGCTCAGGGCGTCACCCACTCACTTGCAGTGTTTTCCTCTATGTTTCGTCTTATCTGGCAGTACATCAAGCTGCACACTGCAAAATGCAGTGATATGGAAAGGAGCAGGAGCCTGAAATCTGTCTTGGTGAGTTGATGCAAACTCCCCCTCCTGTCTCTGTGCATGCTCAGGGACTGGGGAGCAAATTCAAGAACACGTACAGAAAAGGATCATGTAAAAAGAAAACTGAAAAGATGTAAGGAAAAGTGTATATATAAAAAGCTCAGCATATATTCTAACATGATAGTGGGAAGATATTAAATATCAGCAAACTATCAAAGCAGTCTGAGGTTTGGGACTCTGTGGTTGTATTACTTCTCTCTGTGCTCTTGTCCGACGTTCAAACACTATTCACTGTGTTCACAGTATAAGTAATAATCAGACCAGGCAAATATCGGTAAACACACACAATAGCTCAGTATAGTGACTGGTGTTATGTCACTTTAGCCCATGACTATATACACAATTGGTAAGGGAGAGATAAGGGCTGACTTTTCTAAACTATGATGTATATACACATATGTGGATGTGTAATGGAGTAAGGAGGCACGTAACTGGGCACACACAGCCTCCAGATTTGTGACAAAGCCCTGCCACCTCCATGCCCTCTGTCTACATCTCCCCTCACCATGGAGCCACACGTGCAGACTTTGCCTTCTGCCTATTCCTAAGAAGTGCTATCAGGGTTCACTGGTTAAAACCTGGAAAATGTAAAAACATTAATGAGAGGAACTGAAACAGTCCATTTTGAGTATTTCAACTTCCCCAGCATCACTGCACAGAGGGACGCCCGTGTTGAAATGCTCCTCAGGTCAGCTCCTGACATAAACAGCCCATGTCGCAGCCATGGTGCAAGCGCTGTGCTCACTGATGCTTTCACTTTCCTTCTGAAGGCCTGGAGATCACTGTATCAGATCTTCTACATGGTGAAGTTAATGAACCCTGGTTAACTTAAACTTTAGAGCAGCTGTAGAAAAGCAGGTTTGTCTTGGTTTTGTATCCAGATGTGGTTCCATCACTTGCCTGAACAAAAGTGCAGGACTTGAGAGACTACCATGGTTCTTGCTTTAGCTTTTTTTGAGCATTCCAGATTTTGCTTTCATCCTCCCATGCCCATGAAAATCAAACTTAAACACATCAAAGCAGGCACTAACAAATGAAAAAGAAGAGCATACACTTTCATATGCAATTACATGCCTTGTACATGAGGCGTTCGCTCCCCAGTACAATTTTAAAACGATGGAAGCTCACCAAATTCCAGTGTATACTGAAATGTTTTCTGGAACTAGAGAGGTAATTAGAATTTTTTGACTAGCAATCAGTGCTAGTACATAAAGCTCAGGAAAGGTATAATTTATTTGTCTGTATAAATTTTTCTAGTATTATAATTAGAGCTGTTCCAATAACATAAATTCATAGGCACATAGGATTGGGAGGTACTTGCTGTGCCATCACATCCAGTTATCTACTTTTGAAGGCAACTGTATCATATAATGCCTGCTGCAAACCGAGTAGTATCCTAAAGATAGCTTAGTGCTCTGTTTTCATTTTTCTTCTTTTCCCTGTGTTGTTGGAAAGACATAGGCTGTGGACTCACAGTTTGATAATGAATGTTTCATAAAAAATGAAATAGGGCTAGATTTGTTAAGCACCTAATTCTTGCAGCTAATTTGAGAAGACCTACTAATGATGCAATGAAATGTTACCCGGGCAATCATTGTACTTCTTAAGAAAAGAGCAGTCTGAGGATCTGCTACTCAGAAATACAGACCCCCTAAAAGTGTGGTGCTTATCTAACTGAGCGTGCTATCAAAATAATGTACAGAGCAAGTTCTTGGATATGCAACTTAAAAAGTTGTAAGTATTGCATTGTGTTTATGTGATGTGTTCTGTGTAATCCTAAAAGCTTATGTTGCTCTATAGGAAAGCTTAGCTGCATTATTATCAAGACAAATGGTGCAACTGCATTTTTCTGATATATTGGACTCTGCTNAAAGTGCAGGACTTGAGAGACTACCATGGTTCTTGCTTTAGCTTTTTTTGAGCATTCCAGATTTTGCTTTCATCCTCCCATGCCCATGAAAATCAAACTTAAACACATCAAAGCAGGCACTAACAAATGAAAAAGAAGAGCATACACTTTCATATGCAATTACATGCCTTGTACATGAGGCGTTCGCTCCCCAGTACAATTTTAAAACGATGGAAGCTCACCAAATTCCAGTGTATACTGAAATGTTTTCTGGAACTAGAGAGGTAATTAGAATTTTTTGACTAGCAATCAGTGCTAGTACATAAAGCTCAGGAAAGGTATAATTTATTTGTCTGTATAAATTTTTCTAGTATTATAATTAGAGCTGTTCCAATAACATAAATTCATAGGCACATAGGATTGGGAGGTACTTGCTGTGCCATCACATCCAGTTATCTACTTTTGAAGGCAACTGTATCATATAATGCCTGCTGCAAACCGAGTAGTATCCTAAAGATAGCTTAGTGCTCTGTTTTCATTTTTCTTCTTTTCCCTGTGTTGTTGGAAAGACATAGGCTGTGGACTCACAGTTTGATAATGAATGTTTCATAAAAAATGAAATAGGGCTAGATTTGTTAAGCACCTAATTCTTGCAGCTAATTTGAGAAGACCTACTAATGATGCAATGAAATGTTACCCGGGCAATCATTGTACTTCTTAAGAAAAGAGCAGTCTGAGGATCTGCTACTCAGAAATACAGACCCCCTAAAAGTGTGGTGCTTATCTAACTGAGCGTGCTATCAAAATAATGTACAGAGCAAGTTCTTGGATATGCAACTTAAAAAGTTGTAAGTATTGCATTGTGTTTATGTGATGTGTTCTGTGTAATCCTAAAAGCTTATGTTGCTCTATAGGAAAGCTTAGCTGCATTATTATCAAGACAAATGGTGCAACTGCATTTTTCTGATATATTGGACTCTGCTAATATGACATTAAAAAAATCCTTTAGATGGTGTTTGCAATAGTTAATGCTTATCACCTGCATTCATATAATCTCTATTCTAATTATTATTTAAGTTTTTCACAAACCACTATTGACTGAGTGCTATTCATAAGGGCTGGCCTGAGTTCTTGAGGTTTCCTTCCTTCATTGATAGAGAGAAATGGATTTCTCCAGACATTGTTCAGAGTAGTGCAGTTGTGCTCCCTATTGGCATAACCCCCCCCTCCCAGGAACCTTTCTGTGTCCAAATGCAGTCACACTGGCTTTTGTGACTATCCACCAGCAGTGGTGATCATGATCAATGTGCTTCCTCCTGGAGGGCTGCACGCTCTGCTGTTTGTTGTGATGGAAAGACCCAGACTGAGCCCAGGAAACAGAAATTTTCTCGTTACCTACAGAGCTGCAGGACCAAGCCTTGTGCCCTGCTGTTGATCACTTACATCATACAAGCCCTTTCGTTAACTGAGCAAGAATATGACAGAGGTTAAATACTTGTCCACTGAGAAGCATACAGAAGTACCATATCTTTTAGAGGAAACACCCTCATTGAACATGCAAGCTTACACAAAAAGCCATAAAAGACTGAGGGAAATTTCCAAAATGCCATATCTGCTAAAAACCCCTACCACCAAAGTACACCTACTCCTGTTGGTTGCAGTCTAACACCCTCAGGGGCATTTGGGGCTCGGTAAAGTGCCCCCAAGTCCTCATATGATCTCATTTCTGCTGCCCATGCTGTATTAACCTGTATTTGGCGACACTGCAGATAAACCAGGGTTTTGCTAGGAATGTATGGAGGGGTGCCAAGGCTGGCCTGAAAAGAGAGCTAGACAGCCCAGCTCTTTTCCTCTCCCCTCTTGTTTTTTTTTCTCCTCCAGACCACTCTCAACTCTGTATTCACTCACAGGGGAAGGTGGGAACCAAAGCAGATGAGAGTTGCGGCAGGCACTTGCAGATCTGTCCCCCGCTGAGTTCTGCAGACATGCTGCCCAACGGGGACCAGCCAGGGCTGCAAGACCCCAAGCTGAGCAGCACCTGCAATAAAAAAGTACTGAACATGTTATCCTCTTTACTGGGTTCAAGAGAAAATTAAAAAAATACTAAAGTTACCAAAGAACCAGCCAACATACAGTTCATGGACCACACAGCAGGCTTGGCCTACTACTTTCAGGTTTGTACTGGAAATGAAGAATAAATCTGGTTTTGTGGATCATTCAATATGCTAAGTAGGTGGTAGCTGGGAAATGAGAGAAAGAGGGGGAAAAAACCCCTCTTTCTGATTACCGAAATATGTAGATCTGTCTCCATCCATGAAAAAATAAAAAGATAGATGTTCACATGCAGCTCCAAGGGCTTATTAATTAGGGAATGGATGAAGGGAAATATGTAAAGCTTGGGATCTGTCCCGGTTTTGGCTGGGTTAGAGTTACTTTTCTTCCTAGTAGC